>JAUELD010044387.1:0-11678 GCA_031471615.1 Aglantha digitale
AGCTCACTTGTAATAACACAAGATAAGCTCACTTGTAATAACACAAGATAAGCTCACTTGTAATAACACAAGATAAGCTCACTTATAATAAAACAAGATTAGCTCACTTGTAATAACACAAGATAAACTCACTTGTAATAACACAAAATAAGCTCACTTGTAATAACAGAAGTTTAGCTCACTTGTAATAAAACAAGATTAGCTCATGGTTGCTCAAAATAGAGCTGAGAAGAGAATATATATTCTGGGAAACAAGATCAGCAACAATGACATGAGATCTAATTGATAATGGAAAATATCTTACTACGATGTACGAAGATTGGTGACTGTCTTCTTTTCAACCTCTGTACATTTTAGACCAAAGTGGTCGCTCCATTCTTCTTGACAGTATCGACAAGTTTCCTAAATAAGAAATAAAAATTATGAAGTAGGACTTGCCACATTAAATCTACTCACGAAGAAAAATCGCCATTTAGATAACATTCCTTCGACACAGGTACATATTTATATATTTTAATTTAAAAAAATTATTGTAGCTGTGTTAGAAAAATTGTTAAGGATTTCTTCTTAAAAATATTATGATTTGTAGGATGCTCAGAAGCAACACCTTTTAAGATCTTTTTGTAAACAAGTCCACCTTAATTTGTTACCAATATGGATAGCACTTCCAGAAATTATGATGTGTGCAAAGACTTGTTACCAAAATGGATTTCCAGAAACACTTCAAGAAATTTCGATAGCGTGCAAAGACTTGGTTAAATGTGGGTGTAAAACTGGATGCAGAAACAGATGTAAAAGTGTCAAAGCCAACTTACTTTGCACTCGACTATGTGCTTGTGATACTAATTGCGAAAATATTGATGTTTAAGAATTTTATTTGATATAATATTGGAAAAAATACTTTTGAAATACTTCAATACTCGCTAAACAACTTAACAACGTATTTTTTGTAAAACTCGCCCCAGTCTAGTTACTTTCATTATTATGAACAACTCTGTCAAATCTTATGCTTTCTTCCGGTGTGTAACTATTTTCTCCTCGATACCCCTTTGACTATAATAATTGTTAATGTAACACGTTTTTCTTAATATAAATCTATTTTAAACCAATAGAAATAATAATTAAATCATTCAACTCTATTTTTTCATAATAACTTTATTTAACATTAGCAGAATTAGCTGACTTCAAATGCTTTAAAAACCTGATTGACCCTAATTTAGAGTAACTATACATAACCAGAAAATGTATTAGCTCATTTATTTTATAAAAATTGTGTAAAACCAGGTCAGTTATTAAATGGTTATGGTGATAAGTTAGTGAAAATAACTATCAATTACATACTTTTAAACAGGATTGGTTTTGACATTTGAATACTTTATCACCATCTGACATTTCAGCTGCATAATCACATGACGGACACCTGAATATTGTTTTAGAACAGACTTTAGATACAATCTTAGTATGATTGATCATCTTTAATCAGTTTTGTTGCTTTCATCATTTTTATCATCAATTAGAAAATTTGAACAAATTCTATTTTTACAAAGGCTAAAGAAGCAGTTTTTGCACTATCCAAATATTGTCAAGATTTGTCTCAGTATGATCAATATTTTTTAAATGGTGGTTAAATTAATTTATTTGTACCACTTTTTAAAAATACACAATCATTTCATGTTTTTATTATGGTACATTATAAGTTGATGATAACATTTACCTAACATATCTTTTCATAAATGTTTTATTAACAGGCGTTTAAAGGGGTCCCACAATGATAAAACATGTCTGTTTCAGATAAAAGAACATTAAAAACCAAGATCAACCCTTTTTATTTCAAGAAAGACAATCTTTTCGTTCTCAAGATATATAGGGAACCCATTTGAATAGATTTTGAAGCTCTTTAATGTCCTAACTCCTAAAGAAATCCCTTTGTATAACATTTATTTAGATGCACGAAATAAATATTTTTCAAACAAACAAATAAATAAAGAGAGAATACAAAGATTTTTAATAACATTAGCAGTGCTATAAAGTATCCACTTTAATAAATACAACCTCCATTTATCATTTTATTACAATGATCATTTAGAAGATAAGAAAAATAATCACAAAGTTCCATTGTGATTATTATAAACTTTAAAAAAACCAGCAAGGAGTTAGTTAGTAATTTAGTTAACGTTTATTGTACTAACAGAGTTAAAGAGTTACTTTTCGAACAAAAAAGAGCTATACTAAGAATAATGATTCATACAAAATCCAAATAAATAAAAAATATTATTTGTTATTAATAACCATAAGCACATTAATTCAAAGAACACATTAGTTCTTTGAGATTGGGATGTAAAATAGTTTTCATGGGAAATGACAGTCAATAAATGACAGGAAATAAATTGTTTTTATAAAAAAAATACTAAAAGAGTGTTAGTTTAAATATTACTCAAAACTCACAAAGTCACCCTTGAAGGATGAACTTAAATTGAACCTGGCAATTGGCACTGGACCACTGCTTATATATTACATGTTATAATTAATATCTACCTGATAAGATTTTCTAAATTGGCAAGCTTGATGTTTTCTTGTTGTTGACGTTCAAAGAATTTAGCCATAATACTTTCAGGTAATGCTTTATGTAGTTGACCTAATAATGTAACCATAAATTTTATTAACATAATCTTGACTTATACTATAATTGCATTCAAAACATTTCATCAAAAGGAATAAGTCAAAACAAAAACTACTAAAACAACAACTACTTTAACCAACTTACTTCTAAAAAACGTTCCTTCGCAATTATCTGTCATACAAAACAGTTGGGCTTTCCCTTCACCAAACACTGCTTCTTTAGAATAACGATGTAAACACTCAACGCAAAACAAATGCCCCTATATTATAGAAAGATTTTTATAGATCTTTTTTCTATCTGTTTTTAATTTAACACAATAGCATATTAATAATTCAAAAAATTAAACTTATATGCTAAAATCAATTGAAAAGAGCTGAAGGACTAAAATATCCCCAACAAAACATAAAGAACAAATATTTCTTGACAAAAAGATCTTTTCATGAAAATCTTACTTATCACATATGGAAGATACATGACTACAATAAGTTATCGTATGAAAAAAAGGGGAAAAAATTGCTGTGGGAAATTGTAGTGGTGTACTGAATTATATTTTTGTTTTTTTGCAACTTATTTACCAGCAAACAAGATTTGACCAACAAAAAAAATTTCTGTCAGTTTAAAAGAGCAATGTTTTTTAGAAATGCTTTTTTAATGTATTATAATTCAAAAATGGAAAAAGTTGAATATATGAGTCTACTAGGCATTGTCTTAAGTTTTTCAGTTGATTTTATTTATTTTTCGAAGGATAAAAGGCTTTTATTTTATAGCGGCTGCAAAAAACTTTTGGTTCGTTTTGATTTTATGAACAATTAGATTTTAAAGATCGAAAGACAAAAAACAATGGTATGTTCTTTTTACTTTTTCAAATATCTCGCCATCGCATACGTTTCACTCCAAACTGTAGTTCAGTGATAGGGATAACTTATTTTTCTTTCTATATATTTTTATTTAAGGTCTCTGCAACCAAGGATAATTTCAAGCGGGAACATATAGGTTAGGAAATTGGAGCAAAAATTTGTTTTCAGTTAGAGCGATTTTTAATCTTGTAAACATTTTTTACTTCAATCACAAGGTCTATTGTTAAAGGAATTTCTAATGTAAATACATCAAACTAAATTGATAGAACTATTGAATTTGAAGAAATTCCATCGTTGGTGTTATTTCAATACAATATTTCAAAAGAGCAAATGAATATGTAAACATTGTCAAAGTAAAGAAAAAATTAAAATAAAAATAAGATATTTAAAGATATATAAAAAATATGGAAGCTAAACTTAATAAATAAAAAAAGTAATAAAAACGAGTAGTATAAATAATAACGATTGATTAATTACAGTTTTTTAAAACGTTTCAAAACGTTTTATATTGACATGGAGTTTTATAGACATGACTAATTTATAAGACATAGTTTTTTTTAATTCTAACAAATTAAAAATAGATAAAATTCCAAAGAAAAGAAATAAAAAGGCAAATGTTTCTTTTTTTGGGTTATTAAACCAAACTTTTCTTGCTCTATAATTCTATATAAAAATAATTATTACTTAAAATCTTATTTTCCCTGTCTGTATCCTAAGTTGTTCCTGTTGTGTATCAAATTATAAAAAGAATTCAATTATGGAATTTTGAAACGTTTTTATAAAAAATAATTTTGAGTAGAATTGCCTGTTTTTACCCTACTAACAAAAGAACAGAAAAATTGCCTATAAAATTCTCCTTAACTAACTAAAGAAGAAAAGTTTTAATAGAAAGAAAATTCCACCTCATCGCATTGAACCATGCTTTCGAATGTAACTTCAGCATAGCAACAACCACATTCTATTGCCTGATGCTCCTAAAAATGAAAAAATAAATTTCAAACTGATGTGTAAATACAGTGAACTAATTTATATTTAAGTACTTTTATCCTGGTTGATTTAAATTTATTTAATAGCATAAATAGGGGGTGTTCAATAAAATTGGTAATAATAAAGTGATAATTGGCAGACTTTATCAAGACCCAGAATGGTGGATGGCATGAATTATAAAAGTGTAAGAGAAAAGGGAAAAAGTAGGTATCACCTCTTCGTACTGTTTATTATTAATTTTCACAGCAGCATCATGATCTACCTTCTAAATAATACACAAATAATAAGAAACAAATACCAGAGAAAACATAAGAACAAAAACAAAACACAAAACACAAAACAACAAATTTTTAATTCTTTTAATGTCGATAGTTGCACCTAGGAAACATTACTGTGGTTTCTGGCTACTAATTCATTTTAGTTAGATTTCTTATCAATTTTTAAGCATTTCTTAAGAAATCATACATCAGAAGATCAGAAGATCAAACTGGTAATCTTTTAGCATATGAAATTCATTAAAAGAATCGTTGTTTCATGTGTTGTTGATAAGTTATCAAATAACCATCTTGAGAAACTAAGCAAGCAGATCAAAGGTTTTTTTGCTGACAGAATTTCTGTCATTGCTGATAAAACAGATCCATGAAGCGAAGCAAGCTATGCATAAAAAAAAACTATATCAACATCTTGTTATAATTTCATCAAGTACAGCAGTAAGATAGTAGAGTTTTAGTAGCTCATCTATTTTCAATGATGTTAAACATCCATCGTTTTTTAGGTTTTAGGTTTTCAACAAAAACACAATTAAAGCAACAAGTAAGCAAAAGAATTCGAAAAATAAATAACATCAAACAACACACCTCCAGTTTATTTTTTTTCATATCTTCAATTGCGTTCAATTCTTTTTGAAGCATAGGATCTATCTGAATGAGATTTATAGGTTTTCTTGCTTTTTTCATAAATGAAACTTTAAGTGCAGCAGTTTCAGTATCTAAGAAAAACAACTCAATATAGATATTCAAAAGTAAAAAGATCTGTTAAACCACTCACTCTGTATAAACACAATACATACAGGTGTCAGAGATAAAACAAAAGGTTTTTGTCAAAAACCTATAAAATATTTATCTATTATTAAATATTGAACAAAAATATACTTTGGCTTTTTGAACAAGTCTCGATTGCATTTTCTATATTTTCGTATGCCTTCATGAAATCATAATCACTTAATGATAAAGCTTTGGTAATGACGTTGGTTAACACCTATATAATAAACCAATCATTACAACATTCTTTGTCTATGATGCTCAATATATTAGGCAGTGATAAAAAACATTAGGTTAATCAAAAATTGTAGCTAATTCAAAAGCTTATTATAATAATACAATATCACAATGAACTTTAACTGGTTGGTATGTAATTTAAGTTTATTTTATAACAGTAACTCTAATAATCTATTTAACCCCTATATATAATGACAAACATTTACCATAGGAAAGTAATTTTGCAGTAATTGCTTAGCTTGACTAATGTAAATTGTAGAATGACTTCTGTCGTTCCCTGAAAAAGTTCCCTAAAAAAAGAAATTTATGAATAATGTTTTATTGACAAAGTTGGTACCTACTAACGAATTCTATAATCTACTAACAAAACTCTAAATAGAAGTTTTATTGTCTTTTGCAGTTTTTTAACATTTTGTGAACTTTCTGACAAGGCTTTTTCAACATGAGTTTCTATCAGTCATATAAATTTTAGTGATTTAATTGCCACTAGAATGATATCTGAACTAAATTTAAATGTTATTGAAGGGTCATTCCAGCAAATAACAACAATGGTCTGTCGCGATGGCCCTTAAATAATTTTCAAATTTTAAATTAAGGCTGAAATTTCCAAGACTTTGTTTTTTTAACGATACAAATTAATGGGAAAAAAATTTAAGGACCATCACAACGTATCATTGGTGATATTGGCTGTAATGACCCGGAAGGTTATCATCAACCAGTCAATACTTCACAATATACACAACCCTTAAAATAACTAAAAAAAATGCTGTCACAGATAAAGTTATACATCCTAAGATTTTATCATATAACTAATAACATATTTAAGGGATCTCAAACTTATAAGTTGGGCTTATTTTAAAGAGCTTTAGAAATTATGAAAATGCTTTTTATTTTATGCAAAAATCGTCCTCTAGTTATAAGTGTTAGATGTTTTCTTGTTTATCAAAGTTTAGTGAAGCTCAAAGTAAAAGTACTTTCAGGGTACCAGGAATAACCAACCTTGATGACATCACAAATAACTAGAGAAAAAATCCAAATTTTGGACGTCTAAATTAACTTTTAGATCTTAATTACGCAAAAATAAATAAATTTTTAGGGTAAACAACCTAGTGCATTTAAAAGACCTTATCATTACCTAGCTTCATACATTTTTTGGGGTTAAAATTGACCTTTTGTTCAAAATTAAGAAATTTAAAAAACAAATTCTTATATATGCCTAACTTCATGCAAAAAATCAGAAAAAATTATTAAAAGGTTCTAGAGTTACAGAAGAAAGAGCCTATTTTTGGCCCATTTTCCCCAATTTGAGGAATTGGGTAAGGCTCCACCACTTTTTATACAGTTTGAATGCCTAGCTTTAAGCAAAAAATCAGAAAGAAGTAATAGTAGGTTCTTGTAATTTTTTTTTACCCTATTTACCGAAAAAAGCATAGGCACAGCCAAGACTGAATTTATAGGACTCTTTTTATTTTACATAAAAATATAAAAAAAAACATAAAGATGTTTACCTTTGGCAGGTCTACAGTACATATTGTTTTTTTTGATTCTTTAGGATAATTTTTGTTATCCAGTAAAAAAGTAACAATTCTGTAAAAATTAAAAAATTAATATAACTTACAAATAAAAGAACATGCAATAATTTATATGAATCTAGGTTGTATCGTTATCATCCAGAAAACTGACTTCTTACAAGAATCCCCAATGAAAACAAATGTTTACCTTTCAACAACCTCAAAAAGCTTGTAGGAACCAGTACTGGATTGGTTGACAATATTGTTCAGGTAAGCAACATCTACATCTTCTATAACAGCTTTCTATGAAAAAAAACAAATATGGTTTGATATAAAATGCTGATATCAAGGGTGTGGTATCTGCCATTTATTGTTGACAAAAATCTTTCAAAATAAAACAAAAACTCTTTATGTAGACAATAAAATGCATGAATTAAAATAACTAGTGTTACTTCCATCTCTGTTCACTCCTGTTGTTATTATAGCATAAATATGAGTGAATGCAACAACATTTGACTATGAACCAACAACAAGAACTTACAGCTTGTAAAGATCATATATAATTAGACATTTACCTGATCAAAATGGCCACCTTTTTTAGACAAACACTTCACATAACATCAATGATTTTCTGTCTATACAGTATATACAGGGTTTAAAGTATACAAAAACTAAAGAAAACTTACTATTTGTTTTACTACATGTTTTTTAAGATCATCTGAGCCATTTATAAGTTGTGTTACATCAACTAATGGTTCTGTTGGTCTTTGTATTATTTCAATTCTAGGTTTTTGTGAAGTGTGGCTCAATTTCAAAGATGATGGCGATGTTGATGGTATTGTTGTAGTAGAAGTAAAAGTGTTTATTGGTGCTGTTGATTGCACTGAAGTGTTTGTTGTCTCCACTTGTACTTGTAGTGAATCTATAATTAATGCAGGAATTTTTATTTTTTTATTTAAAGGAGCATTGATATCATCAAAAGAGGTGTTTCTGCGCTTGTGATATTTAATCTGGTCTTTAGATTGGGTTGAAGAATTCATAGAATCTATAATCTCTACATCATCTTTATCGTATAAATTGTGTTTGACAAGTTCAGGTTTTGTTGAAAGCTTTTCAAGAACTAAGACTTCTTGACCTGTAAGAATTTCATTAATTTCGTCATCTAACACCGAAGGAGAACTAGAAAGAGAACGAGGTTCTCTGTACTCGTGTCGTTCAAGTTCGCTTTTAAATATATTATCAGTTGAAGATTTAGGTCCATTTATTATTATTAGATTATTGGCTTGTTCATTCTTTTTATTATGGTCAGAAACAATTAGTTTTGTCATTGGTTGGTTTCTATAAGTTGCAATATCGTTAACCATATTAGAGTTCTCAAAGCTATCTAAAGAATTGTCACTGTCAAAAGGTAAACCAAAAATGGGAGAATTAGTTGAATTTGATCTTCTGTTGATTGGATTAAATTCCTTATCATTATCTATGACAGGTGCAGCAACAAAATAATCAGGTAAGTCAACAATGTTGGGAACAGGTGGTATTACAGGTTGACTTGGCATGTCAAGCAATCTATCAATACATGCAGGTAAGACAAGTACATGATTTTCAGGTCCGACATCATGAAGAATACTTTCGTAAACTTCTGTGACTACAACAATATTATGTTGGGGAAATACTGATAATAACTCAGTAATAATTGAATCTCTGTTTGCCATACTGTAATATTACTAATTATATATAATGTGTAAAATTATCTACATTTTTACTGGAAATAAAATTCAAACAGAATTCAAAACACAAAATGTTGACAAGCTAGTTTCAGTTTAATATACTAATTCCAAATAAATACAATGGTTATATAAAACATAAGAAATGAATATGAGTTATAACTGCTTCTACTTCTATGAAGATTCATTTCAATCTGAAGATCCCATCTACTATCTAATAAATGGGCCCTCATGAATCGATTTCAAGGTCGAATCATGAATCGAGGTTTAGAAACATTTATTGGACAATTTATAGACAAGTAACAGGCTGATGGGATCCAATTAAATTTACAGTTTGTTGCTACTATGATGCTGCTTTGACTTGATTAAATTTAATCGTTAATTGATTTATCTAATGGTTTCTTACGGATATTTCCCAAAATAATCTTATGCAGGTTTTCTTATTTCTGAAGCTGGGTGTCAAAAGTATTAGGACGAATGTAAATAATATAAAGTGTTGATTTAAGTTTTTGTTGATCTTAAATCTGAAACACCTCGGAATCCCTTTAGGAGTCCTAGATAAGCACACACCTATAAAACCCAAACATATTTAAAAAAGTTACTAATTTTAACTAACCATGGATAACATATTAAATCTATTAAAAAACATGAAAAGTTTTTGGTAAAGAATTGTTGATGGGATCATAATTAGTATACATAGTATAAAAGATTCAACATCTTTAAGAAAATTATAAAAGAAAGACAGTCGAAAAATACCTTCGATGATTTTTTTTGTTGACATTGGTAAGATAATCCATCTTAGATAAGATAATTTACTATCTACATTGGTAAGATAATCCAAAGTGAAATTACACCAGTCAAAATGTCCTTTAGAAGCTTTATCCTTTAAATAGCAGCAAAACTTTCTTTTTAACCCTAAACCTTTGTTCTTATAAGAATGGCAAATCCTTAGATCCAAACAGTTTAACTAACAACTTTCTCAAACAAGCAAATCGTATTTTGTCAGACAAGAGTTTACCCTGAAAAATACTTAAGTTTGATCAGAAGTTACATAGATTTTTTAATATAGGTATAGGTACTGATTTTGACTTGCCTAACCAAAGTGAATTTTCACTAGTGAAATTGGGAGGTAAACCATCCGAAAATATAACGGAGCAGCACATGGAAGTTTGTTGTTATCAAATTTCTGGAAAAAACTACTGATTAGTGTAAAAACAAAGATTTACTATCTATATAAAAACTCAATAAAAACTCCTTTTTCTGCCTAAAACTTTTTAATTTTTATGTGTTACCCCAAATTACCTCCCACTTTTTTCACTGATTTTTTTATTTCGCCCGAGATCATTTTTTGTTGTATATTTGAAAAAAAACTAAATTACTTGTTAATCAAAATATAAATACAAGAATATATCCATATATAGTCATAAAAACAAAATATATTCATATTTTCATAGTTAGCTTCTTAGAATCTGTCTGATAATGTATTTATGTGACGAAACAAGAAAAATAGATTCACAGGATTTCTTAATTTGTGTTTTTTTTAAAAGTACCAAACAGTAAAATAAAAAATTTAAAAGTGTGAGCTTCTTTATAAATGCAATCGTTGATATTGTAATGCGATTATTTTGTTACTGACCGATCAAATAATACTTCAAAAAGATATTATTCATTTGGTAATGTAAACAAGCATATTTGCTTATTATTTATAAAGATAATAAAATAAATATACATACAATGGATGAAAAAAAGTCAGGTGTTTATATCCAAAATACATCTTTATTTACTTGCAATGACATGTTAATTTTAAATAGAAACTCTGAGAATTATTTATATTACAGTGTTATCCATTAACAATCTTTTAAGAATTTATTTTAATGTTTTGTTTTTTTTGAAAATATTGTAAAGCAGATGTTAATTTTTTACAGTAAAATGCTTTAAAATTTTGTATTCATTTTTCACAGAATATATCTTGTTGCTCTACAACAGTCACCGTTATTTTCACACATTTTATTTGCAAAATACACAAACAAAAAACATCTTGTTGCTCTTCCTTTTAAAGCTAACAGTCACCGTTATTTTTGCACGTTTTATTTGTGTATTTTCACTTATTTGTTTCGTTAATAGCTTTAACGTCACAGCTATTTTAAAATTGAAACTAAGCCATAAAAATGAGATGGCACAAATATATAGTTTGCAAATAAGGCAAGTGCAGTTTGTAAGTTCTTTTGATTTTTTAATTTGATGCCTAAATCCTTCAAGAGACTGAATTTGTTTTTAAACATCCCAGCAAGACAGTATGAAAATTGAGAGTAGAAAAAAGCATTGAATAGGAAACACTTTCGTCTTTATCCGTAAATCGAGTCAATCTAGCAGGGGCATACAGTTTGCTCTTTTACGCATTAAATTTATGTTTTCTCTTAAAAGTTAGTTTACTGTTGATCTTAATACCTAGAACCAGAACTACTTATGCAAGAACTATTAATAGTTAGCAAAATCTGCTTCAAAGAACTAGCTTTTAGATTGAATTCTCCTGCATGAGTTGTCATTTCGTTGTTTGAAAACCATTTAAGAAGATCTATAGATAATTTTCAACCGAATAGACGACATTATTAACACAATCTTCTAAATAGACGACATTATTAACACAATCTTCTAAATAGACGACATTATTAACACAATCTTCTAAATAGACGACATTATTA
>JAUELD010044387.1:11778-28085 GCA_031471615.1 Aglantha digitale
ACACAATCTTCTAAATAGACAACATTAACACAATCTTCTAGAACTTGACAATTCAACATATTCCAAATTGAAAGGTCGTGCACTCCCACACACTTGCATAATGTTTGAAGAGAGCTTTTCATCGCTCACGCACAGTAACATATTTTATTTTCATAAACTTTTACTTTTTAATAGCATGTAGTGACATTTCAACACTATTTGTTGGTTTAGTTATAAAAAAAACAGCTGCGAAAATGTAATCAAACTTTCACAATATATTCTAAACAATAAGAGTACTAATTTTTAGGCGAAAAAAATATTGTTTCGTTTTATTCGTTCAAATTTTAGTTTTGTTTGTGTCAAAGCTGATCTGTATTTGTTAAATAAACAGTAAGAACAAAAAAAAACTTATGATAATTATTTGCTAAAACTAAGGTTTTGTTTATTTACTACTATAAAAAAAAATTAATATGTAGCATGAGGTGAAAAATGTAGTTCCAGATGTTGTTTCATGGTTTCATTGATATAAAAATATTAAGTGTCTATAATATATTAAGTGATAAAAATAATGTAGTTAACAGTCTCTCCATCATAAATTTATTATTATATTTAATGTTAACACTTTATGGAAAAAGCATGCAGAGTAAGATTTAAATGTGAATAATTTTAAAGTGTGGACTTTTATATTAAAAATTTCAAACAAGAACAATGTTACAAATATTTTAGAATAATAAGCAATAATCAAAATGTTAAACTTATTAAAGACAAGTTTATGAAAGAGAGTACTTTTATACAAGTATCTAAGCATAAATAGGAGCATGTCAAGGTGAATGTGCACAATCAGGCCTGTTATAAGAAAAATAAAATGTAAAATTTATCGCTCTCGTGGCTCGTGCAAAACTCCTGGCGCGAGTCTTTTACCACACACCAGCTGAAATATTCCTGAAAGGGACTGAAAATATACTAAAAAATAAACTAAAACCATACATAGATTCTAACATATGTGACCTTCTACATGATTTCAGCAGGAAATGGTTGTAACGCTTTGTAACGTTACAGAATTATTCTTGTAACGTTACAAGAATAATTTTGTAACGTTACAAGAATAATTCTGTAACGTTACAAGAATTGCTGTAACGTTACAAGAATTATTGTAATTCTTGTAATGTTTCCTTTTGTTTCATGTAACGTTACAAGAAAACCATTTCCTGCTATAATCATGTAGAAGGTCACATATCGTACTAAAAATTTGTCTAAATACATATCTTTATTTCTTAATTAGAGTTTAAAACCTGTTAAAAATAAAAGAACTATTTCATTAACATATCATTACAATAATGTATTCAATAAGACTAGGAGAAAGAGGCTCACTTTAGAATCTTTAAATATTTTACAACCCTTATTTAAGCCCCTAAGTTATACATGAGTTATCAAACTTTATTCCTAGCACCTAAGTTAGCAGGCTCAAATACAAATATAATTGGTATAATTACAAGAAAGATAATTGTATTCTGAAAAAGTTCTTTCAACAGAATTTAATTTTATAGTTGAAAATGCTGATTTTGCGTAAAGACCACTAGAAAACGGCTATGATAGCCCCTCAAATGCATGAGCGGCTTAGGCGCAGAATAGCGTCCCAATCAAATTAAGAAAATATACAAATAAACTCAAAATAAAAAAAAAGACATATGACATATCTAAAGTGTTTTAATTTTGAAAGAAAGTCAGAATGGTAAGTGTACCTCAATAGGTAGCCCTTCAAATTTTCGCTGCAATGTTTGTGGATATGATCCTAAGTCTGGGAGCGGTGTATGAAGCGCAATTGTAAACACCACCGTAGCAGAAATGGGAGCATTTCCATACACAAGAACCTTGGGCCAAGACTTCCCATTGTATAGTCATTGACTTCTGGGAAGCCTTGTAAAAAACCCACTCATTCTAATTTATGAAGTTGTGAGTTAGTCAGAAAGAAAAGTGCACTAGGTTAGCAATTCCAATTGCCGGACAATATTTCAAACTTACAATCATTTCAACGCTCTATTCATTGGTGTAAACAAAGTTACACAATTTCATTAAAGAAAACTCTTTTTTCTGATTTTCTTATCTTAAACCGGACAAAAAATAAGACACAATTTTTTTTTGAAAGTTCGGTTTTGAAAAATGGTAGTAAAGGTCAAACAAGTAAACAAGTTTAGATTAAATACAAATGATTGGGTCCGGGTTGGAAAATTGTGTTTACAACATAATTTTAGTTTTTTCATTTCTGTTAGTCTTTTCAATTTGATGTTTTTTGTCACTTTAAGGGATCATGTTCAATGAGACTCAAAGATGATTATTCAATCATTGTAACAATAGATAATTGCAGTAATTAAAAAAAATCTTTTGTTTCAAATGGAAGAAGTTAATAAAGAAATCGTTTTCAATGCAAATACAGTCCAAAAAGTGTGAAGTTAACAGATCAATCGTCCATTACTAAAAATACTTTAAACTCAATTAAAAAAAATAAAAAAATATAAATACATAAAAAGGTTTTAACACTTCCAATATTATTATTTAACATCGTTAAAAAACGTTATAAAAACTTAATTGAGTGACGATAACTATACTATCATAGTTGAAAAACATTTCCAAAAGCTCAAAAATAGCTATTTTGGCATTGCTTAAAAAAAATTCTAAAAATCTTAAAACTACTGCTGTAGCTGTACTGACATTGTTAAAAAATGTTTCAAATGCTTAAAATTACGGTGATAGCTATATTGACATCGTTAAAAAGGTTTTAAACTGCTTTAAACTACGACAATAGCTATTTTGACATTGTAGAAAAAGGTCTTAAAAGCTTAAAATTAAGAACTAAACAACTACTTCGTTTTTAAATATGGTAAAAACCTAAAATTTCCATCTTTCTTTTTTTTATGTAGGTATAAGTTGCTTTTCTCAAAATAGCGCATATTCATTTAAAGATTGGTAAATATCTTTAAGGTTTAGCACACACCTACTTATCAGAAACATTTTCAATTGTTTTCAATTCTTACTTATAAAATCATACACAAAACATTGTGACGTTTGTAGACATGCTTATGAAAATAAAAGCAAAAAAGAGAGAGAAAATAATGTGTATAGTACATTGTAAGTACATGTAAGAGATTTGCTTTGAGACGACTCTTGCAGAGACAATGAAAAGACTATCAGAAACTGAGTTGTAGAACCTTTTTATGAAATATATGTCTAGACATATTGAGGGTGTTGCCTGTGTACACCTGCCTATGCCTGTTTTTTTGTTCGACCATGCTTGTTTTGCGTTTCTAGTGAAGGAATGGAAAACTAAAGATATCAGTTCGTTATTGTTGCTCGTGAAAAAGACAACTTAAATGAATTTATTACAACTGCCAATATTGTTCATGACAAACAATCAAGTTAATAAAATGGTTTAATTATACATTTTATCCTTTCTATATTGATTAGCTAGCTATGTTGCAGACTATCACAGACTATAATTTTGTGAGAGAGAGAGTAAGTACAATTTTTTTTTAAATAGACTAGTACTAGGATTGTTGTAGTTTTTCAATAAATTTGTAGTATACTAATAGTTTTGAATTTTTTTAGTGGTTCACTTGAACTTGAGTATTGTGATTGAATGGAATAGAATTATAAATAAAATTTTATATAATTTTAATTTTTTTTTCCAGCACATTAAAATATATTTTTAGGTAGTTGCTATACTTAAATTTTGTTGCTATGGATGAATATTTTTAATAAATTCAACCAAACATTTCATAAGTTATTGTTTCTTATTATATATAGTTACATAAAAAATTATCTTCATATGTGTATTTTCATTCCCGGTGTTATCATTATACATGCTAAAATATAATTTTTATTATTTATTTTGGTGCCGTTTAGTTATAATTTCTTGGTAGGAATACAGTACCAACTTTCCTAAATTAGCATGTAAATTGAGTATAGAAAAAAATTTCGAAAAGCTCCAGCACCCTGGCCTGGGTTTTCAACTAAACCATCTGAAATTTTCAGAGTTTGTCATGAATGGTCTAAATTTTAGTGTGCCAGATGATGCTTCACCCAATTTTTCAGAATAAATTTTGTATAACAAGTTTAATATTAGTTTTGCAATTTCGAGTCATTTTTAGCGGTTTACAGATGAAGCAACATCGAAAAAAGGAAAATATGGGCTTAAATCTTTTAGATTCAGTAGTTTATTAGTAACTACCATTTAATCAGAATATGCTAGGTTTCTTATAAATAGTTTGGTATTGTAAACTCTCCGAGAAAGTTCCGGAAAGATCTTTTTGTTCTCAAAGTTGTTCTCTTTTTGTTTTACTAAAAAGAATTACAGTATTTTCCTGTAAATTTTGTTTTGGTAAGTAAAGCCATTTTATTACAAATCTTGTGAAAACAGCACGTGGTCAATTTTTCTTTGAGATGGCAAACAGAAAATTGAGTCTCTTTTCTTTTTGTCTTGTCTTTCTCAATATGTAAACTCATTGATCCTAGGGACTTAAAAATATACATGGGAAGTTTTTTTAGTTGATTAATCATATTTATGTTATGTTATAGATCCAGATTTGTATTTTTACAATGTTTCTTTTGCTGTGAATATGCTGTACTTGGATCATTTTCACCAAACTTTTCTGGCTTCCTGTATATAAATAAATTGTATAATGTATAAACATATAAATCTTTTATTAATATAGAAATAAAATGTGTGTTTATTTCTCATTCTATCAAGATATATACCAAAATATTTATAAGAAACCTAGCACATTCTGATTAAATTTTATTCCGCTAAAATTCTCTAAATTCATTGAGGCATAAAACAAAGTTATATTAAATCATCCTCTACATTCTAAACATATAAATGAACTATAAAATTTCCTTAATAATTTGTTTTTTATTTCAGATTAAGTTAATTTTTCGTCATTGAGTTATTGACATTTAAAAATAGGTTATTTTCGGCGAAAATTTTGCTTTTCAGATTCGAGAAGACTGTTGTGTCCATAAGCGAAACGGCTGTGTTTATTTTAGCGGAAATTGTTTCATAATAATCGGCATGGTTCCATTCCAAGAATGAATGGCTTGACCATAGCATAGTTTCATAGACATCATAAAATATATCGATTCTAGCTAAAATCAAATTGTTTACTTAGCTACATATTACTTGCTGACATATGATATACTTACATACTTGTGCTTTCTATTTTTGAGAGATCGTTAGGACCCTGTGTGTGGCTCAAATTAGAGCTTTTCGAAAATGGGAATTTCCGTGAAATCGCTAAAATTCGCCAAATTTAATGAGGCATAAATAAAGTTATATTTAATCATCCTCTATATTATAAACATATAAATAAACTATGAAATCTCCTTAATAATTTGTTTTTTATTTCAGATTAAGTTAATTTTTCGTCATTGAGTTATTGACATTTAAAAATAGGTTATTTTCGGCGAAAATTTTGCTTTTCAGATTCGAGAAGACTGTTGTGTCCATAAGCGAAACGGCTGTGTTTATTTTAGCGGAAATTGTTTCATAATAATCGGCATGGTTCCATTCCAAGAATGAATGGCTTGACCATAGCATAGTTTCATAGACATCATAAAATATATCGATTCTAGCTAAAATCAAATTGTTTACTTAGCTACATATTACTTGCTGACATATGATATACTTACATACTTGTGCTTTCTATTTTTGAGAGATCGTTAGGACCCTGTGTGTGGCTCGTCACGTTTTTTACATTTTTACAAATAGCTAACAATTTTAGCGCCATTTTAACTAAATGCAATACCGGCAGCCGATTAATAAATTTAAAAATTAAAATTCGAATTTTATAAACTAGAAATATACAAGTTTAGATATATTTTTTCTTGAGTTGAAACTTCTTCAAATAAATGTGCTCGGAGGATAGAGCTAATATACGAAGGAAGAATAAAAAACTTTGTTTTCTGGAACTATATTAGTTTCACGCTACTGCGATCTTCAGCCAACTAAACGTAAATCGTTACTATACAAAATCGTTAATAAAAAATACAATGTAATAGCATCTTAAATGATCTCAAAAATGGTACCTATTTACCTTATAGAAAACTTAATGATGAGACGATGTACATCAATGCTAAATCGAACCATCCACCAAATATGATAAAACAGTTACCCTTATCAATAGAAACAAGACTTTCGAACCTTTCGTCAAATAAAAATATTTTCGACCAATCAGCAAGGCATTACCAAGAAACTCTCAATAATTGCGGCTATGATCACATATTAAAGTATTACAAGGATATTACAAGCAATAATAATAATAATAACAACAACAACAACCGCAAACGCAATATGATTTGGTTTATTCCACCATTTATTAAAAATGTTAAAACAAACATTGGAAAACACTTTTTAAATCTTTCCAAAACAATCGAAATTCTATAAAATATTTAACAAAAACAACCTTAAACTAAGCTACAGCAGCTGTATGAGAAACATCAAATTTGTTATCAATTCCCAAAATAAATCAATACTCGTTAGTAACACTATAAAAGAGCAACGAAAATGTATAATAAGGAAAATTGTCCATTAAATAACGAGTGCCTCTAATCATGCATTGTCTATGAAGCAATCATAACATCAGCAATACAAAATGAACCCCCTAAAATCTTCTTTGGAGTTAGCAAAACGCCATTTAAAACCATTTTCATACATAAAATACGAAAGAGAGACAGAACTAGAATCAGAATTCTAGATACTGAAAGACCTTAGTGCGACTCAAAAGATTACTTGGAAGATAAAAAAGAACTGTGAAAAAAGAAAAGCTGGTTGGAGAACCTGCAATGAGGTTTACACTTCACGTGTATAAGTTTGTCCTGATTTGAATAAAAACATGTTTTGAGAATGCGTTCTTGATAAGATGTAACAACAGGCTTTAACAATTTACCTATGTATGTGACACCTTGTTTTAGGATTTAATTTAATAACTCTTTAAAAATTATTCAAGATAAATAATAAAAGTTACTTGCAATATAAGTTTAATATAAAAGTAACAAATTCGCAAATTTTTAAGTTTGTATAAAGTTAAGTTGGTAAATAACCACTTTTGACAGGTAGTGGAACCTTTATTTTAGTTTTTTTCATGTTCTATTCTTCTTTCTTTCTCTTTTAATGCTGGTGCCGTTTTTCGTAGTTTTTATAATATTTACATCCATTTAATTTTCGCACTTTTCGCCTTTGTAGGTCTTGAATTCAAGAAATTCAGGAAATGTCAATCTAGGGAAAAATGAAAACATATTTTTTAAAAGGTCAAACACTGGTAAATCAAATAGTATTTGGATGTCCGAGGCCAATTACCATTAATAGAATGCTAGGTCTAACTTTGGGCTGCGTAAATTTGTCACATGTTTGAGATTGGTAAATATATGGTAATTTTTTTTAAAAATGCATCATAATGAAACAAATTTGGGGGAAATAAGAAATATAAGTAGATAAATACACATAAGAAAAACAGTGCTGCTGAGGTTGAATTTCAAATGGGGTATGGCAATTTCCCTGGAATTTAACCCCAACATGTTACTAGACAAACAAGAACAACTGAGCATAGAGTACTGTGTTTGATCACATTAGATGAAATGATTTAAAGCTTCAGTTATTTCTTTTTGAAAATAAAATATCTTCAAAGTGAAAAATATAACAAAGTAAAAGAAATTTTAAAAAATAAATAAATTAATAATTAGTATTTACTGTTTCTATACGAATAAATAAAAATTGAACTTTTTGAACTGGCTAAATTGAACTTTTTCCACATGAATATGATAATTCATGATAAACCGAATGCACCATTTTTAATTGGGGTACTTATTTAACTAATTATCTATGAAACACCTACCTTTCTCAGATACTTTAAATTTGAAAGAAATCCCAGGTTGAAATTGCTGAATACAGTGAAACTGTTTTCTCAAAGATTTATCTTTTTTCTTTCTTTTTTCACTGTTTTTTTTAAAAAAATGGTTAGATCATGTTGCTCAATAACAGTCCTTATTTTTTTTTTTTAATTTTCTTTTAGTCAATTGGTAGAGAGAATTGTTGTATTTTTAGACAAAATAAAGGAACCAATATTTAAATGACTGTCGATAACCTTGAAATGTTAACAATAAATAAATATCACAAAAGCCTTTATCTACCTCTTGATTCTAGCTTAGGAACAATAAATTAAGATGGCGGCTTTTTAATTCACGTATTTAGCAACAGATGCTATTATGAAGAAATACAATTAATAAAATTTTAAATGCAGATATAAAGTAGATATATAACACTACTACTACATAACTCTAAAATACTAAAAAAGAAATAATGAATATTGAAGAAGGTGACGAAAGCATCATGTTACTTACTGAAGGTGACGAAAGCATCCTGTTACTTACTGAAGGTGACGAAAGCATCCTGTTATTTACTGAAGATGCAATTGAAAAGCTCTCCCACAACGAACTAAAAACATATTCTAAGAATGTTACAAACATGTTTACACAACTAAGCATATTAAAAAAAGTCAGTAGGAGATCTCGGGAGAAGAATTTGCTATTTGGAAAGTGATATCAAAGCATGTCAGTGATCAGCTTGCAGTTCAACAAACACAGCAAGATAAATTATATGAAAAAGTTAATATCCTCGTAATCACTTAATAATTCCCAATATTTGATTAGGAGACAATTAGAGGTGAAGTTCCTTCCAAAAAAAGTCTCAAAGTTAGATATTTAAGAACTAAAAGTGAAGATGGCCTCATACCTATCATTAACAGGTACTTTTGTAGCATCTAGCGACCTAGACAAGTGTCATCCGTTGAAGACAAGGGGTAATGATACCAACACAATCAGCATAGAGTTTAAAAACAGAGAGAAAAGAGATAACCTTCTAGTCAACAGGAAAAATTTGAAAAGTAAGAAAGAATAAACAGCAGCAATGAAATGCAGCAAAGCGGTGATATTTGAACGTTTTGCTCCTGAGTATACGAAACTAAATTTTATTTGTAGACAGCTGAAAAGACGTGGATATCTGTTCGAAACTTGGTTCTGGAAAGGGCATCTTTATATTGTGAACAGTGAAGGAGATCCCAAGTTTGAAATTAATCACAATGATGACCTATTTTACCAATTTGGTGATATAGTAAGTGAAATTTTAAACGTTGATAAGTAAGTCTACACAGTCTCTCATATAAAACAAGATTTTGAAGTTTTTGGCACTGTCTTTTATAATTTCTTTTTCTCAGATAAATAAAAGTGTCCGTGTTTATTTGGTTTTTGCCAAGTTTTTTGAAAAGACTTATAAAAAATCCATCATACTTTTTTCATAAATTATAATAATTTAACAATGTCTATTTTTTATAGTATTTATGATATAAGGTTACTTCTGCATTAATGTGGAAGGAAAGCTAACACTCGCAGACAAGCAGAATCTCTGAAAGTTTTTATATGCAATGAAAGGTCTCTTATGTTATCTTAGTGTAGTGTAGTGTAGAATGTTCTTTTTTATTAAACATAAAGTTTGTTTTGTTGATTTCTTTTAGCTTATTGAGTTATTATTAGTGGAAAGTACAGATTTTAAATAGTTTTGATGGCAACAAATAGGTTCATTGTTATGAGGTGTATTTAGAGCTTAATTAAACAATTATCTTTTTTGGAATTCTACAGGTTCTTCAAAGTATAATATTTTATAAAAAATATTCTTAAAAAAGTTTTCATGTATTGATATACATTTTAGTGAGCAACTTCACTGTTACATAGTTTACATGTTTTATTTACACTTATTTTAAATATATTTAAAGATATGCAGTATATATATCTATATTATAATAACCGTTAACCGGATTTTGTCCGTGTGTGTGTGTGTTGTACGCGTTCTAAAGAACCATTGTTATTTCGTTTTTTCTTTTATTTACAAATATAATTGGTCGACGGGCGTTAAAATTTATATATTATTTGATATAAAATAGATAATTTCATTGATTTTTATTGAAAGCACGGAGAATAGAATGGCTAAAAATTATTTGATAGAATTTTCATATTTGTTTTTTGGTTTTTGCTTTAAAAAAAGTCAATGGGGCTCTTTTTAAGAAATTTTTTTTTTATTAAAAATAAAGAATAACGATTTCTAGAGAAAAAAAGATAACTAAGAAACGATTTTGATTTTTAATATCATAGCATCATTAAGTTAGGTCCGTTGTGACCATTTAAAATGTAAAAAATAATAATAGGTTATTCTTTAAAATAAATTATATAAAAGTATTAACAAGAAGATTATTTTTAAAATTAACCTGGCGTTCGACGCAGGGCCACCGGCTAGTCTATATTATAATAGCCGTTAACCACATTTTGTCCGTGTGTGTGAGTGTGTGTGTACTCATTCTAAAGAAGCATTGTTATTATTTCTTTAACCCCGTTTTTTATTCTATCTATAAAAACAATGAACTATGCTACAAAAATAACGATCTCTAGAAAAAAAGATAAAAAAGAAACAATATTTTTGTGTCATAATAACAAGTTATGTCCCTTATGTCCCGGTAACATTAACATTTATGATGATTCCCATACTGGTAACATTTATATATTTGCTTAATATTTATGTATACAACCTCGTTCTCAGAATTTATAGTTTTTTTTAATTAAATAGGTAATTAAGTTAACCTTGCAGCAATCTTATCGAAAGTTCCTTTCGTAGATTTGCCTCAGATACGCAGGTAGCATTTTAAGGCTTCATCCGAGAGTGATATATATATACATATATATATTCTTCTTTATTTCTCAGTAACATGATGGTTTTGAAGATTATTAGAGCATATTTTTCTTAGAATTTATTGTTTAGAAATAAGTAAATTTAGATAAGCTACAACTAAGCACAAATCAGTTTTGCATGAAGAATCTACGAAAAGGGAAAGGTGAAAGTATTTAACACAATAAAGTAATGAAGTGATTTTTTTATCATTTTCTCTCCATTATATAATGATTGTATTTGTTTTTAAAATCAAAACATCAAATCAGAAAAATTCAACAAGCGCTCGGGCGCTTAATAAAACCATTACGGTGTCGTATTTTATCATCAGTTCATATAAAAAAAAGTATTTTATTTGATCTGATTAATTTGATGAGATTTAGCAATATGAGGTTTCCAAATAAGTTTTCGATCTATAAAAACATAAGAATGGTGTATCTCGTATAGAGAAATATTAAATTTTACCAAGTTCCGATTAACATAAGATTGAGACCACAAACCCAAATCAAACACGCCTCTCGAAATATAGTGAATAAAACCCGACTTTATCTACGATCCGCGACTTTCAAAATGTATAACAGTGTTCGGGTGAGTAGAACAGTGGTCGTGTGGATAGTAGAACAGTGGTCGGGTCAAATCATAATTGATTTGTTCCTCGGGAACAATTTTGAATAGTATTCATGGACAAATAATAATTATGTAGCACTTCAACATTGGTTTACATTCGATAATGTTAAAACTAGACATTCGCAATATTGATTTTAAGGTTATAGGGTTGAACTATGTTAAGTATAAAATAACAATGAGTCTTTTGTTCTTATGATTGAAATACTATAAGAACAAAAAGATAGGACTATGAACATTCTAGCCTAATTTATGCTCAAATGTTAAGAACTGAATTTTAATTGTTTTCATAATATTGTAGAGTACTTTTCCTGTAAACACTATTCATGTGTATTTAAACTTATTAAAATTTATGTAATACTTTCATTCAGAAATCCATTCTCCTTTGTATTATTTTGTTCTTGTAGTATATTGTTCTTATAGCTTTTAAATATAAAATGGTTAAACCGTAGTACACCGTGTCAAAAAATATTTGACATTGTACAAGGCGTCATGCAACAGAACTTTTTCACTGTAGTCAACATAAAACCTATAAAATAGTATATTAATGGCTAATGGTCTTTTATGAAGATTAATTAATCATTAATTGTGTCAGCCTAACATTCAAACCAATAGTTTTTATTAATATTATATCTGAAACGTTGACTTAATTTATCTTTCAGCTTGCAGAAATGTACTGTTGTATACCTAGAAATTTTGTGGCAGTTTTTATAAAATTTTGTTCTACCGTTGTTTAAAGTCTATACAACTTGCTTCCGCTCCTTTAAATCCCATAGTTTCCATAAAACCTATAATTCTTGCAGCGACTGCAAGTAAGTACTAATACTCGGTACAGCTATCTCAGTACAACTAACTTGGCACATGAAAGTTCTCACCAAAAAATACTCGGTACAGCTAACTTAGTATAAAATACTTGGTACAAGGTAATAATCACCGTAAAATACTCGGTACAGCAAGCTTAGTATAAAATACTTGGTACGAGATAATAATGGTACATGGTAATAATCACTATAAAATACTCGGTACCGCATACTTGGTACATGGTAATAATCACTATAAAATACTCGGTACAGCATACTTGGTACATGGTAATAATCACTATAAAATACTTGATACAAGGTAATAATCACTATAAAGTACTTGGTACAGTTAACTTAGTTTAAAATCAAATTTCTTAAAAAAATCTTCTCTTCTTTTTTGTTAATAAAAATATTTAACTCAGTAGAAAAAATTAACGTTTTTATAAGGGTGTAAAAAATAAAGAAAAACCTTACTCAGGGTAGTGCATCGCAATCTCTAGCTAGTGGTTGATTTACCTAGCCTCGTTTTCAGACACGAAGATAATTAATGAAAAGCCGTATTGTAGTTAAGACTTAAAGCATTAATTCCATGCTTTTAGCAAATAGTGTAAATGTCACTATTCATGACCATCAGAATAAAACAATGAAAGTAAACAAAACAACACCAAAACCTAAACCTTTCCAACCTCTATTTTGTTTTTTTCTCTTAACTTACACCAGTCTTTCGTTTACGCAAAGTTTTGTACTAATATATGCTATTTTTGATGGTCACTAATTGTGCTATAAACTGTATGCTAATAGCAGTCGCCAAAACAAAGTGTTTTCTTAAAAAAAGTTGAAAGCAAGCAGTAGAAAACGAATTTAACAGAACTCAAGTCATCAACATATTTTCTATAGTGCAGGGAAAAGCCTGGAATCAACTAAGAGCAAATCTTTTTTTTTAATTCTTTTTTTTAAAAGTTCCATAAATATATAGGTTATCCAGGAAAAAAAAACCCACTTGCCTTGCTTAAGTATAAAGTACATAAAACTGGGGTTATTTATCAGGGGGGAAAAAAGATTGTACAATTTTTGTGATTTATAGTATAACAATTTTAATATTCAATCATGTATTGATTCAATGTAATAATGCAATTAACAACTTATGCTACAAAATTTATTGGATTATAGAAATTGAACACAAACACTTGCTGTGAACATGAATAGTATTATCTAAAGAAAATTTCTTAACCCATTACAACAATATTTTAGGAAATAAATATTACTTGTAAAAAGATTATATGACACCTAAAAAACACCCACAAGTAACATAAATGACAAAAAAACTTATTCGATACAAAAAACTGATCATAAATTTTCATTAGATTGAAGTAAGAGCTCGAACATGCTACAGTTCGTTTTACTTTTCCCTTTGGACAAACGTGCCTTTATAACATCTAACATCAAATTCTTAAGATAATCCACCTCTTTTTTTAACCCATTCACCTTGCTATGAAATTCATTATTTTTTGTTTGTAACTCTTTTTCCTCCTCTAGCAACACCTGTAGTTCTCCTTTTTTTTTACTTCTGTAACGCACTGCAGCATTTCTATTTTGACTTTTCTTTCGTACTTTCTGTTCTTCTGTTTTAGCTTTTCTTTTATATGGTTGGTATCGTTTGTTGCTTTTATTTTGTTCGGTGATTGGTTCTTCATTAAGAGGTTTAGAAACATTAGCTAAAGGAAAATTGCTGATTAGATCAGAGGTTATCAGATCATTAAGCTGATTTTCATTATTTATACTTGAATCAAATATATTATTGTTTTCGATACTCAAATTATCATCAAGCATATTATCAGAGAGGAAGTCTAGAAATGAATCAGAATTAGGTTGTGAAGTTTTTTCATCTGATGAAGAAAAACCAGAATCGGGTGATCCAAGAACATTACAACCAGAAAATATGTCATTATCAGCCAAGCATTTAGGAATATCTGAATTAATAAAATCGTAACTCAAACCTATAGGTTTAGAAACGTCAGGACGAGAAGCTTCACTTAAAAATCCTTCAATTTCCAAGTCAACTGAATCAGTCTCTAAAGGGTTGAGTGACACTGCATCACCTATGTTATCTAGTATGTCATCATGAAAAGAATATAAACTTTGCAATTCATTTGCGCAAAAAAATCCATTGTCATTTAAATTACTGTTAAGATTAGAAATGCAAGGGTTTGTGTTATTTAACCATTCTGATATATCGCAATCTAAAATATACAAGCAAACACCATCTTAAGTTAATAATCTACATAAAACTTAAAATTTGGTTCAACAATGAATATTTTATTTAACCAGAAAAAAAATTAGATCAATATTTTTTTCATAAAATAGCCGGATCTAATATATTGGTTCAATATTCAATGAATCTATATTGGTTTTAAAAATGAATATTAATTAATATTTACAATGAAGGGCCTGGATCTTATAATCAAAATTCTGAATGAATATATCCTGAGAACAAAAAAAAAGATTTTCAAGGAAATTTTCTTCAATCCGAAACACCTGAATCTCCTTAAAAAAAGAAATATATATAAATTAGATATATATTATGTCATACCTGCAGAAAGTAATTCGCCAGGAAACGAATCGCCATTATGAAGATTTGATTTAGAGAATGATTGAATAAAACCAACACCATCGTTTAAAAAAATGTTATTACTATCAGCATTGTTGCCTTTCAACAAAACAGATTCTTTGGTTTCCATTTTGCGGATTGTTGTTCTGCTCATTGTTATTAAAATTTAGTTGTTGATACCCGTAGGTTAAAGTTTGAAGTCCATTTAGATATCTATAAAGCAAGTATTGAATATGGTAAAATTAGACACAGTTTATTTTATTAATAAAAGTATGAATATGACTGAAGGTGATTTTTAATCAAATAACAAAACCTAACCCTAACAAAAGCAAAAAACAAGTATGTAGAATATTTTAATTAGATATACATAGAAATTTAGAAGATATAAATAAAAACTTACGCCATTTTTTATATTTTTCTTGCAGTGCAATGCACTAGCTATTTCGGAGAATTTATAAAATTACTCCATCTTCTTTGAGAAACTATCGTCAAGCGCTCGGTTTCTTCGCGAACTATATAATATAAAAGGATTGATAAAAAAATATGATGAAACTTTTTGTTGTCGAACTTTTTAAAAACCAATCAAATTAACTCAATATGTTTATACGACCAATCACAATCCATATCTTAATACATCACGTATATATATCACGTTCTATTGTCGTGCCATTTAAACGCCGGGTGCTTGCTTATTAATAGTAATAAGCAATTAAAGCAATAATAAGCAGTTAAGTTATAAGCAAAGAAAATAAAATGTATTCTGATAACAAAAACATCTAGAATTTTAATTTAAATTATTTTAAAACTATATTAATAAAATCCAAAAACATGTTTTAATCTTGTAATAAATTATTTTTATAAGCTAAACACCCAGTACAAATTTAGTTTTAACAAAAATTATTTATAGGAAACAAAAAAACAAAATGGCAGAAGACATACTGAAAGTATACAATCTAGAAATTACTGTTTTATTTTCCTTGATACTTGGTTACATTCTTTTGTATTGCCTTTACCTTAAAAAAAGAACAAACAACAATGCTACTGTAAGAATCAAGCCTTTATCTCGTAATGATATTATAGCCT
Source organism: Aglantha digitale (assembly GCA_031471615.1). Taxonomy (NCBI): domain Eukaryota; kingdom Metazoa; phylum Cnidaria; class Hydrozoa; order Trachymedusae; family Rhopalonematidae; genus Aglantha; species Aglantha digitale. The sequence goes on from JAUELD010044387.1 coordinate 27,632, forward strand.
CGAGAATTAAATACTTTACAAATACTACTGCAAGTACATTAACGACGAATAATCAAGAAAAAAATGAAAATTCAGATTTATCCCAATCACATGTTTCCCACTCAAACTTGGAACCAAGTTCCCGAGTATTGGATACAAGAATGGTTGGAATTGATCTTTATGTAAAAAAAGAAACTATTGAAAATGAAATCACTAATTCTATCAATGATGATAATAAAAAAGACTTGTCTGACAGTATAAAATATAATAAAAATATAATTTGTGAAGAGGTAAATATCAATTTTTTAAATTCATTTATTAAAAGATATATAATAAATGTTAAAAGTTTTGTAGATCTGAATTGGGCGCTTGTGCAGATTACGGGCACAGTGGAATAAAATAAAATGCAGAATAGAAAATAAATATATTCCGATTGTATACATTTTCAAATATCTAGTTCGGATAATAAGAAACG
>JAUELD010044399.1:0-11331 GCA_031471615.1 Aglantha digitale
GGAATTTTTTCTTTCTACTTATATTGTTTCTACTAAGTTCGTATTTGTTGATATGTTCACTTTATGATTTTTATACTATAGTAGACCAATAAATATTATTAATAATTAAAATACTATCACTGGAGTCTTTAAATATTATTGTGAGTCAATATCCTGACAGAATCGTTCTTGGGAAACAATATACAGTTGGCAGCACTAAAAGTGTATTACCTGCGCAGGTAAAGAAGTTGAAGTAATGAAAGCCAAAGTAATCAATTTTATTGATTCTTTTATGCAGAGGGTGGTAAGAATCCACCGACCTCTGCGTTATGGGTTATTATTTTAATTCCAATGCTGCAAGTATATGCAGAAACCAAGCTAAAAGTACAACTGAGGGTTGCTAGGAATTGGATTTTATGTACTTTAATTTGATTGTTGATGAATTAAAAGTGTATTACCTGCGCGGGTAAAGAAGTTGAAGTAATCAAACCCAAAGTATTCAATTTTATTAATTCTTTCAGTATTATGCTTATTACTAAGAGTTGTTTTTAGTTTCTTTATCATGATGTTATAAAAACAGTACCTAGCATTAAGATAAATAATGGTACAATTCTTACCCGTTCAGCTTCATTTTGTATATGTTTGAACCCATGTTGTATGCATGCAAATATATAACTCACTTCAAGTTTCTCATTGTAATTTAAACTTGACCATAACCTGTTAAGTTTTCTGATTATAATTTGATTTCTCCCAAACGGTGTGAAGCAATACTTTGGACAGTACCCCATAATAAAACAAAGGAATGACGATGAAGGGGCATCATTGGCGCTAGTTACTGATGTAGTAGCACAGCTTGGTGTTGAAGAGGTCTTGGTGCTAGATACTGATTGACTGTCTGTATCAATAGTGTTGAATTGTGGAGTATTTATACATAACTGTGATCCAGAAGTCGCAGTTGATATAGCTGTTTCACATTTTGTTGATTCTTCCTTTTTAGTTTGTTTTTTTGTTTTACTTATATCATTATTTTTTGTATGCTTTTGTACTTTTGAAGATTGGTTAAATGGTTTCAGATTGTGAACAGATACTAGTACAGTGGAAGATGATACTGTGGTAGTTAGTACATTGGTAGTTGGTACAGTTGTTTCAACAGTTTTATCCATTAGATCTATGTTTGTTTGGAGCAACTTTTCTAGTTCATTTTTACAAAGTGGTGAAATTTCTAAGTCATGCATATCAGAATCTGTTTTATATTCAGATGAATCCGTGAGAGTTGTGATCTTGAAATCTTTTTTACAGTTTGAATTGGTTTTACATTGTAAACTAGTTTGGTTTTTTGACTCAGCAGTCACTGTAGATTGAATTTCGTATTTCGAATCAGTTTTACATTGCGAATAGACTTTATCTTTCAAACCGGTTGGACGATTGGAAACAATTTTACATTTCAAATTTATACTTTCTGATTCTGTATTACTAAATCCAAGTTTATTCATATTACTGTTCAGATTTATATTGTTCGTATCTGCAGGTTTATTTTGTATTCCTTCAATAATTTCATTATCGTTCAAATCAGTATTTTCTATATCTAAATCAAAACTTGCATCAACTATCTTTTCACTTTCGCCAAGGTGAATTATTTCTTTACTGATACTTTCACACTGAGATGTGGTAAGCTGTTTATATTCATACACGTGCTGCAGTAGTAAACAAACATTGCTGTACCGCTTTGTTACCAGGACCTCATGTTCCTTACCATTCACTTCACCTTTTAAAGAAAAGAACACCTCTTTAAATCCAATTTTATCAAACTGAATGACTCGACTGTATTTCAGCCTTAACAATGTAATGGTTTCCATTAATTTCTTTGTCTCAAACAATTTCCGCTGTTCGAGTTGTTTGTTTAATTTTGTCAGCTGATTGATGGCAGAAGCTGCTTTTTGTAAAATAACGACCTAAAAAAAAAGTATGTATTTTATATTAGAACAATTTGGCTTGTAGCTTTGTATAAACCAACAAATAAATGTTTCAAAAACAACAGTCATAAAACAGAACCAAAACGTCATCTAGGACTTTATGGGGTTGTGTTTTTTTAAAAAAAAATTACAGGCTCATTATTTGTAGATTTGTGCTACAAGGATTTTCTACTTGGGTTTTTAATACCCCTCACTAGACAATCACGGACTGTCAGAGACCTCCAATTGTAAACATTGAGGTAAGAGTTGAACCTTTGGTGAGTAACAAAACAAGCCCAATAAAAAAAAAAAAAATCAATTGGCCGATAAATTAAAACTTACTTTTGTGTTTACTCCTTCCGATGCAAAACTTATACATTTTTTTAATTGATGAAAAGATTTCATCAAATCTCTCCTTCGTACAAGTTCTTTTCGGCAATGATAATGTCTTTTTTTTATATCATGTGGTATCATTCCATTCTCACTGAGAAGAAGATTCGGTATGGACAGTACGTCAACAGAAAGTGTTTCAACATCAATATCATCCTCACATTCTTTACAATCATTCTCGCTACTTGTCGTTGAAAATAGTGTTTGATTAACTGAATAAATAAAACACACAATTTGTTTTTCAAGAAATTCTCCAGTAAACTGATGAGAGTTTGCCAGGTTTGCGGTCTGATCGTATTACACTTTAGAAATGAGCTGACTTTACCAAATGCCAATTGATTTACAAAAAACAATCAACCCTTAAATAGTTCTTTTACTGACCCTTGACAAAGAGGAGGAACTTAGCAAAAGTAGTAATAACTTGTCATATTACAAACAACATTTTAACAATTACATATTACTCCGGTCAGTGTTGACTTTATTTCAATATTTCTCTGTTAGTAAGTCTTTTTTTAAAACTTTATATTGCATCTTCTGCCTACTTTGCAATGCAGATTTATATACTAAACTTAAGTGTTTGTTCTTACTGTATCTCCGCACGTAAGTTGTCGCACAGTAGTAACTCTCCGCACAGTAGTAACGCTATATACTTAGGGCTTAGGTAAGACTTTGTGTTCCATACAATGTAATTTTATTTATACGTCATGGAATTAAAACTTGGTTAAATACACTTGAATAATTGTAATGTAGTAAGCGATTAAAAGTAGCTTTTTAATCTTCCATATATATCTAATTTTGAAATTTTCGCATGAGTTTTACATTTCTTCTATTTTTAAAGCTGATTTAACATTTCTTTGAGTTAAAACGTTTTGATGTTGGTTTAAAAACGAAATATAGCTAGATCAAAAATCCTTACAAGTGGTAAAAAAAATATATATCTAAATAAATAAATATCTCATAAAATCATCAACAAAAAAGAATTTCTATGAATTTGCTTAACTTCTACAAATAGATTTTTAAATTGAGTAGCTAAAATTGTTCCTGAGTTGCAAAAAGTACACTTTCGGAAACCAAAACAAAACAAAAAAGAGACATTGAGCAATCTTTCGTACCTATTGTTAAAGAAGGTGATAAGTTATTCAAATTGATCTCTTCTTTTCTTTGTTTATACTGTTGCTGCAATGTCATATTTGTGTTTTTCTCCTAAACAAAAGAATTTCATATTATGAAATTCATATCATAAGGAAAAAAATATGAGTAACAAGGGATCAACGGAAACAAGAACACCCAGGAAAAATATCTTAACTTTTTTAAAGATAAATGCAAAAATTATTGTTAAAAAATAATGAAAAATAAATTAAAGTTGTGATATATATTACAGATTGTGATGTCACAAATTTTAGATATAATGAGGTTTTTTTAATTTTAAAAAAAACTTTATAAATCCTTAGCAAAATAAGATTTTGGTGTGGAATAAATCTAATCTGATTTTATGCTCTTCTAATAAAAAGCTGCCACAACTGTGGTGATATTTTCTGTTAAGTACTATTCTCTGCCTATTCCATTTTCATGACCAGGAAAGGGTAAGTGCTTGGATTAAGTTTTGATGTAAATTCTGGTCCTGCTAATAGAATAGACAGCGGATAGTATAACAGACAGAAAAAATCATTACACAATCTTTAATTCAATCTAAAAGAAACCATTACCTTTGTTTTATTTTTGGTTTTCTTACATTCTTGTGGCAATATTGTATGTAACATACCAAGTTTTTCTTCGTCAATCCAACTATTCAACTTTTCAACCAGATAGTAAATATTCTAGCAAAAATATTCAAAACTGTAATTCAGAATAGAAGAAATTGCTTTTTGAAAACGCATTATCAAATGCATGTGTAAAAATGTGTTCAGATAAAAATTGTAAGGCAGAAAAAGTTTAGGTATTACTTTATATTATTTATATAATATATCTTTATTGTTATTGAGAATATTTTGATTTTCTTTACTACATGATCAAATTTTAGTCTATATTTCCTTTCACAAATCAAGTAAAGCATGAAAACAATAAACCAAAGTCAAAGCTAACGAAAATGTTCCATGGGAAAGATAAATGTCATGAATTTTCTATGTTGATTATATGAAATCTTTTTACAGTGAAATGTAACCTTTGATGGCTAGTACTGTATGTAAATTTTGTGATTCTACAAAAGGAATTGATAGCAAAATCTACTTACGTCGTCTTCAATCTTATCAGCAATGATTTTATATTTACAATTTGTAGCTGCAGTATACTAAAAAAAAATTATAAACAAATATAAACAAGACCGAATGACTATTCAATTCCCAGGCTATACTAAAAACTCTATAAACTCAATAAACACTAATTAAGAGTTCTTGAAATAATTTCAAAAAAATTTTCAATTAAGCAGAAATAAGAATTTTTTTTAAGGTGACGCTTTTGATCTCAATAACGAAAAAAAAAAAAATTGACAATAATGCTCTTTAGGATGCGAACCCACTGTCAAAAAACCGTTTTTATCAAAGCTGGAATAAATTTAACTAATGATTAAAAATTACAAATTACAAAGGTTCATTTTTTGACTTGCATTGAACTTAATGAAGAAGAACAAACAAATACCTGGTTTTTTAAATAAATGTCAACATAAGAACTGATGTTATCATTCAAATTGTGGTACCATTTTGACTTCCATTCTACTTGATACAATAGTTTACCTTCCTTGAAATAAAAACAGGGGTCAAAATATGGGCCAGCTACTGGCTAAATGATTTAATAGCTGTCTATACAGTTTGAAGAAAAACTTAATTTAGCTAGCTATATCATTACTAATTTTTTTAAGAAGTTTTCTGTGAATGTTTAGAATATGGTATGACAGTGCATTTTGAGTCAATTAAAACACATCTACAATGTTTATCTAAAAAACATCCACTAAACAGCCAAGTCTGTGGAAAATATTTCGTATATAAAATTACAATATTAATGTCAGTCAATTTGTCAGATTTCTCAACAAAATTCTGTGCATGTCACTTTTGTAGACTTTCTTTTTTTTTTTCCGTAAGGCTGTAACATCATACAAAATAATCAATCCTTTCAAAGATGCGTATGGTTGGACAGACAAGACTTATATAAAGGAAATTCGTTGCAAAGCAAGGAAACCAAAAATATTTAATCACTGGTAAACACAAGTAAATACAAACAAGATTATAAAGTTACCTTCACAGTTTTGTTTATAATTGATTTGATCTCAAATTCTTCTTCATCCATTTCCCAAATATGTTGATACATAAATCTTTAAATCTTAAAAAAGTTTGAAAAATGGAGTGAAATAAAAGAAATCGCTAAGTTAATGTTTGTTTATTTTATTCAGTTATCAACCAAAAACAACAACAACAACAAATTAGTTGTAACAATAAATATATCATATTACAAAAATATGACTATCTATAGTGCAGTAAACAACAAAAATTCCATTTTATTACATAGTGCAGTAAATAACAATATGTAGTGTTACAAGAATTAAAATAAGCTAGTAGTAAATAGTAGTACAACTTCTCACAAAATAAGCTATTAGCTGACTAGTAATTTGATGAATGCCCAAAATTCAAGCATCCAGTAAAAACCTATCAAAGATTTCGAGATGCTGTCAATTATGTCATTTGATACTAATTTGTGAAGTCATCAAAGTTAATTTTTCCAGGTAGTCTTGTCTTGACTTTCACTACAAACTAGAAAAATTCTGAAAAAACCAAATAATTGAAATTCTAAATGTAAGCCTCAATAATTCTGTCCAGTTTTTTGAACTCTTTAAAATTAGACTTAATTATAATTTGTAACTCTTTAAGGTCAAATTTTTTCAAAATGAAAAATAAACAACAATAATTAATTTGACACTTGAATAAATGAGGTAGCTTTTTAAATTACCTTCATTTAAATGAGTAAATGAATGTTTTAAGTGAGTATTTACAGTTAAATAAGAATCCTATATATTCTTCTGACATAGAAATTTACAATACAGATAAGTGTATATATATGTATAAAATTCAATAATTATCAATATTGCTGGTTCCTTTTGGATATCAATACGTTTAAAAAGAAAAACGAAGATCAAGAACTTGGCTCTTGTTTATATTTTGCAAGGTAATGTCAAAACAGGAAGATATTTCAGAAAAGTTAAGCAATGCTTTCTAAAATATTGAAAAAATGATATATCTCTTCTTTATCGTAAACAGCTATTTCTGTGCTACATTGAGCACACATCACTGGATTGTATAATTCTATTTCTTTCGCTTCACTAGATGTATCTTCCGTTGGTTTATATTCAATTAATTTCCCAGGTCCTTCTTTCTTTCGTCTTTTTTTCGATTTATTCTTGTGTTCATAATGCAACAACTGATTGGTATCAATTCGACAATTCATGACAAACATGGCTCGAAACTGAGTTTTATAAATCTCATGTCTAAAAACAATAACAAGAAACATTTTATTAGAATTACTTGAAAAAAAATGAAAAAAGAAGAAAAGTAATTCTCTGAAATCACTCTGTACTGTAGAAGCAAATAAAAACATTGCAACACTGATCTGATTTTAAAAACAAACAAACCTTTGACAATCCACACATACAGTCACCATGCAAGCTGGACAACATAACATAGCATCACTTTTAATTTTATTGTCGTCTTTTGTTCCAGCTAAATTAAAAAATTGTAATTAAACAACAACATTTTTTATATCCACTACACATACTTTTGTTGGTGTAAAAACACAGAAATTACTCATGAAACAGTAGAACTAAATTTAAACTTTTACAATGTAAGAGTGAAAGTTTTAAAACAAATATTTTGAAACGAAAATACCAATATCTCATAAAGCATCAAATATCCAAAGTGTAAATAGAATTAAAGCGAGCTAGTAGTATATTACAAAAAACATCTATTAGCCAACTATATTTTGACAGACAGATGCCCAAAATTCTAGTTCATTAATACTGTATCATAAATATAAAGCAAACTATATTTACATTTATTTCTCTTTTGTCTCATCCATTTTTCATTGCTTTTATCAATATCTTCATCATAGAGTAATTGATCAAAAGGTATATTTTCAGATAATTGAATCACACTACCATCAGTTATGCCATCATTCAATCGTGCTTGTGACGAGAAAAAGAAATCGAAGGTTATTATTTTTTTTGAAGTACAATATATTTATTACCTTCACAAATATCTAAAATAACAGGCTAAAATTACAGGTTACAAACATAAACAGGGTTTTAAATCAGACCATGAAATTTATCAAACAGAATTTTATGTTATGTAACGTAAGTTGACAAAAGAGATACCTTAAAGAAAAAGGAATGCTCACTTTGAGTTGCAGATATTACATCTTTTCCATCTTTTGATTGCAAAAACATTTCATCTTGCAATGCTTCGTCGTCAGAACTAAGAAAAAATATTAAGAATAAATTGTTTGCATCATATTATCTGTATTTTGTTCCGTCAAAATTATTCGTTCCGCAAATATTATCTTCCGTCAGAAGAAAATGGCGCAAGGATAACCAAAAAATAACACCATCGTTGACCTGTCATTTTTAGTGCATTAGTTAATTCATATTTAACAATAAAGGTATCATTATGTCATTAGAAATTTCGCTAAATTTTTCTTCATTTTTAGAAGTAGTCAAACTTTGCCTGAGATTAGAATGAAATTGCATCTTTATATATATATATATACAAATCAAGATAAGCTGATTGAATTACCACAAAACAGAAAACAGAATCTCAAATCAAAGATATTATAAATATTGCAAGTAATATTGGTGTTTGTATATTTTATGAACATCTTTTTCTTTTAAAATAGAATGAAGATACCTTACAACAACTTCGTCTTCACTATCATCTTCAACATGATAGTCTTCTCCTTCACACTCTTCCATTCTTATTGTTATTGTAAAGCCAGTTTGATATTTCTTTTACTAAACAACTATATATGTAATAGTAGGTGATAATGATGTATTAGAATAAAAATTTTCCATAATATTCAAAAATACACCAAAAAAACAATTCGTGAAAATAGTGAAAAAATAGAAAGTGATCTTTTTGGTCATATTTGACCAAAATACAGAGATTACTATTGTGAAACCGACCACTGATTCCAGTCATCATATTATTAGATCTTAGTTTAGTATCAAAAAATATTTCTTTCATGTGAAAAGACTTGAATAGGCTTTTTAAAAAAAAATAAGGTAAATATTTACAAAATACAGCATAGCAATAATTAACCTCTAGGGGCCTAATTATTACTTTTGTTCCATACAGTAGAGTTTCTAACAGTGGAAGAAAGATAAAAGAATGCAGGCATTAAAATGTAAAATGAAAATAAATCTTTCTAGAAAATGATTTAGAAATTTACAATGTGCAGCTAGTAAAATAAACTCTAATTAGAAGTAGCTTCAATAAAGTTAATTTTTCAAAGGCATTAATTTCAAAGGCATTAATCAAAGGCATTGATTTTTATATGAAAGGTTTGTGACCTTGGAAAATAGCTAGTAACAAAACAAACAAGCGTGAAGACTCCTTTTTGGCAAAACTGATTTTGTGTCATTATGGATGTCAAAAAAGGTTTACCAATAAACTACAAGATCGTATCATTAAAAACAAAACGATAATGTTTTGTCTTACTTTTATTGATTTTTTTATTCTTTATTATATTCTTCTTTTTTTCATAACCACTTAAATCTTCTTTATTTAATCATTATTTATTCAAATAAGGAATTCGATTTGGAAGAAATATTAAATTAGAAATTTAGTTTATGTTCATAAAACCTAAATCCAGAAAACCTAAAAACGAAAACTAGACTTCTTGGGTGGTCTTGATTTTTTAAAATATCAACATAATTTTTAATTGAAAACATGAAAGGTTCCTAAAACTCAAGTTTCTAAATAAGGTACCGTTAAGAGCAAACTTTACCTATAAACCGTAACTTGACCTTTTCCTTGTTTATTAGTATTTTAAACCCCACGTGCAACCGCTGGGCTAAATAAATGATACCACACAATCAGACCAGGTTTTGCTTGTCCGTGATTTACGTTACTCAGTAGAGAGGTTACGTTGTTATCTGATATTTCGGAAATTTTTGCAAACCAGCCGTTTGAACTCTGTAATTTGATTCGTTAAAAACTGAAATAGCGGGAATTTTTATTTTTAGTCTCTCCAAAAGAGATAATATTAAACAACCACGTGTTAGCGATACAGAATCGATTATTTACTGTTATATGACTTAACCGAGTGCACTTATTAATGAAATTAAAATATAACAGCCGGAGAATTTGTTTGAAGATTTATTGCTTTGTTGATAAATATGCAGACCCGCTACTTGAATTGCAGCAGCTTCGCTCAAATTCATTACTCGAATGCACGTATTATTCAAGCGGGTTTATTACTCGTATATACTCATTTTTCAAGCAGTATTATTACTCGAGTGGGCTCATTACTCGAATAGACTTATTATTCGAGTGGACTTATTACATGCTCGAACTTTATTTCTTGCGACAATTTCATGGAGTCATAGTATTAAATGTAATGAATCCATCGCATAGTTCATAAACATGATAAAAAAGAATGTTGCTGCAGAATGAACAACTCCACCTGAGTCGTTTTCGAATTCTTCATTTTCAAATATGAATAAGAAAAAAAAAGATGTTAATCTAATATTTTGTTTTAATTTATTTATTAAATAATACTTTAACTTGAAAATGAATGCAACTCCCAGCATGCAAACGTACATCTCCCATAATGCAAACGTACATCTCCCATAATGCACATATACAACTCCCATCATGCATACATACAACTCCCATCATGCATACATACAACTCTCATCATGCATACGTACAACTCCCATCATGAATTAGTACAACTCCCATCATACATACGTACAAATCCCATCATGCATACGTACAACTTCCATCACGCACACTTACAACTCCCATCATGCATACGTACAACTCCCATCATTTATACTTACAACTCCCACCATACATACATACAACTCCCACCATGCATACGTACAACTCCCATCATGCATACGTACAACTCCCATCATGCATACGTACAACTTCCATCATGCATACATACAACTCCCATCATGCATACGTACAAATCCCATCATGCATACGTACATCTTCCATCACGCATACTTACAACTCCCATCATGCATACGTACAACTCCCATCATTTATACTTACAAAGTACCTTACGAATACCACCACTAACTATTAGATAAGAGAGTGCAAATAAATAGACAATTGACTAGTTGCAATTGGCTGTTTCATTGTGGTAGTTGTAATTAAAGGTATATTTTATGTGGGAACAGAAATTAATCTGAACATAATGGGATTATATAAACAACAAGTTCGGAACAGTAACAAACAAGACTAATTGACACCTAGTAATTACTTATTTGGTGTTATTCCAGTTTAAGACATGCTATACCGTTTAAATATCCCAGCTATATAGATAAATAAAAGACTAATAGTAAACCTGAAAAAAGTAGTGTATCTAAGACACAACCTTATAAAAGTAGTTTTAATTTGTAGCACGTGCTGCTTTTCTACCTATGAAAGAAAATTTAAGATCTTATTAAACTCTTATAACTTCCGACAAGACAGGATCTAAAACTTTGGGTCAGACTTTGAGGGAGGGTAAACATAACATTGGACATATTTGGACGTAAAAAAATAAACTGGAATAACACCAACTAAGTAAGTAACAAACGGGACCTGCTTAAGACAATTCTGTCGGTACATCCTAGAGTTGAATAAAAACAAATCGTTGACCTCTGATTTTGTAACGCTGCAGACTACTTTCTCTTTAACCTACTCTAAAAAACACCTTTGTTGTTTTATATTTCTGGATGTCACCCTAGGTATTATATGTTGCCCTAGGTTCTATTCCTAAAACACCTTTATTATATTACTTTATTGTTTACCAAACTTCG
>JAUELD010044410.1:0-11330 GCA_031471615.1 Aglantha digitale
CAAACGAAGTAAAGAAGCTGCAGTGTTAGAAAGACAGGGTTAAATTCAATAGTAAGACGGATATCAGATCCAAGTATTTAAGGAAAAACACCAACACGAATCAGTAATCCGTTTCAAGTCGATTACATAATATTTAAAAACTAATCTAAGTAAAAACTTTCTTTAAAATATAAACACAGAATGCTTAGTAACAGTTTAAACATAGAAACAAAATACATACTGAATTGCTTATTTTTTTGAATTATTTATGTATTATTATAGTCCCATGGGAAAAATATTTTTCTCAAAGGACTAAAAAAAAAAAAAAAATATGTTATTCATTTGAAATCTTTTTTATGTTTTTCATATTTAAAATAATATATTTTTAATGAAATATTAATAACACGAGCGTTTCACTTAAATAGTTGAAACATAAATATACGAGTTTTTGATTTATATATAATTCATTAGATATTCCTCAATATATATTATTTTCCTCTTTGAATTTTAAGTTTAATTTGAGAAAAGGAAACTCAGTATTTCTAATATTTCTAACTCAGTTATTGACACATTAACGATATGTACATTCATATAATATCTCTCCACTAAGTAATGTCCAAAAATAGAATCCCTTGATTAGATATTGCCCTGTATAAATTCAAATGATTAATGTTTTTTGCGAAATTCCACATTGCGAAAAACATTTATATCAAAAACATGACTTTCGCGTAATACTCGTATATTTTTGTCCTTGTATCTGTGTGACAAAAAAAGGAAATAGATAATAATAATGCCCTTTAGAAAGCGTGCACATTAACTCATACGTATAGGAGAAATACGAGTAGTACAATATAAATTCATAATCTACTTGATTAATAATTAAAGGCATAATTGAATTTTAACTTACTTTAACAAGTAGTTTCATTGACAATTTATTTCGTTCATTTCTGAAAAATCTATGTAGTACGAGTACTGTTGATTATGGAGAAATATATTTGGTTGCTTGCAGTCTTATCCAAATGTAAGTAACAACATCATTACATTAGTCATAATTAAGGTCACTGAATTATTCTAAATTTACCTTTTATAGCTAAATTACCATTGACTGATTTATAGCACATAGATTCCTGTTAGAAACGTTTAAAACATGGGTTTTCTTCTCTTACCTTTTTTTCTCTCAGGTGTATAAAATAACAAACACAGATTCATAAAAATTCATACTCTTAATAGCGTTTTTTTATTTTGTATTTTCTTTTGAATTAAAAGAAAGTTGCAGACAGTTTTTATTTTTTTAAAACGCATTACTAATAGCCAAAAAATAAACTAAATTGCCAACTGTATAAAAAAGATCCGACCAACATAGTTATAAAGAACTGACCAAGATTGGGCTAGTTTAGGCAATGGACTGTGCACCTTTATAGTGGTCCATTTTTTGACTTTACGTGATTTTTTTTTTTGGACCATAGTTTAAATATTGGTTTAACAACTAGAATTAATGTTAATAATAAATAGCTTTTTATAAAGTCTTTTTATACTGATTTTATACTGACTTTTTTTTCTATAAATGAGCTTGAAATTATTCATTAGCTTTTATGCAATGGTGTATTTTTCGGAGCGGCAATAAAATTAATACAATTTTACACAATTTCAATAATTTTCGTAAAAAACAAAATGGTAGAGTTTTTACACGTAAAAATATCACTCGGCATAAAATCCTTACGAAAAATATCATTTACTTAAACATAACTCAACTTAAAATTAATAGATACTCATTTAGACTAATAATTAAATCATATAAATATTAGTGCTTTTCTTGAAAATCATTAATTATCTATATTAAGGAAAACCATGTTAAACACACAATTGAAGGTAAATAAAAAACGTTTATTTATTGAATGCATATAATAAATACAAAATTCGTGAAACCTAAAAAAATATTTTTACATAGAAATAATGATAAAAATCTACCATTTTCAAATTTGTCTTTTTTGAAACGCGCGCCAGGTTGAGTGCGAAATTGTGTATAGATGTATGAAGCAATTTTGAGATATTACCTTTGATTTATCCGTAGATATCATTAACGCGAGCTTTTGTTTTTCTGTTCGTGCTATTTGTTTTTATTTACAAACTATAGTAATAATATAGTATTCAATACTATGTAAATAATTAATGTGATTATTTCAGCGGTTCCTTTCTGAAAAATTAAAGTGAATATACCTAGCCAGATGAAAAAACTACATAAAAGTGTTTAAAAAAGCTTCTAAGATCTATCTATGGATCAAAACAGGTTCAGTTTATTCAATGTATCTTTCTAGCCTCAAGGATTTTTTAAATATTACAGTATAAATGTTTAAAAATAGCAAAAAACATCGCAAGACACAAAATTTCTTTGCACTTAAAATTTTAACGTTGCAACGTATTAAATCCCAAAACTTTTGACTAGATTAATGGAATAACTATTTTCCTTATTTGTGTAAAACTCAATGATTTTCTGATTTAATGTTAAGAAAAAGAACACATCGTATTTACATCCATTACAGAGCGTCAAATCTACTCTAACAAACCTTTGGTTTCACTGATTCAATATAATGAAAATAAAATATCATTTTAAATGGCCTCTTCTTTTCTCTCAAAATATAGTTTTGTGATAGAAAAATCATTTTTAGAAAAATGTGAACCAAAAATAAGGCTAAAATAATTTAATTAATAAACAAATAATGTTCAGGATTAGAGAAACTATTCATCTATGCTAACAAGATTTCAAGTAGTATTTTACAGAATTTCGTGTTAAACTTAGATGTAAAGTCGTATTCTTGGAAGGAACATACTCATCTAGCGGGAGCCAAAGAAGAGCATTTTCAAAATTATATAACAGATCGAAATGCTTGTGTAAAGTATTGTTTGGATAACAAACACTTGATTACAGCAACGAATGCGATTGAGTTTGAGAAATCACTGTCACGCTGTTGGTGTTTGCGTGTGGATAACAGTATCGCTTTTGTAGAACGTGAAGTATCTGATACTTTGTTACTTTACTGTAAGCTAGTTCAATTTACTCACCTTGATAGTATTTGTTTCTATCTTTTGCATAGAAAGGCAAGATTTGAAATGCTGTTTGCAAAATACATATTAATAGAATAATTTATTTTTGTTTTATTTATTCAGCACCACCAATCACATTCAAACAAAATGTTCTCATGGTTGGACAAACTTACGAAGTTAAAGTCGAACAAGTTACAAATGAAAAAAATCATGTTACAATATATAGTTTTGACAGTATGTCAATGCCATTGAAAGAATCTCTAAGGCTAGGAAACTTTACGAAATATAATGTTATTCCTACGAGTCAATCAATCCAACACAACAAGGACAAGATTGTGTACTTGCAAAATATTATGTCATCTGGACTATCAATAGCAACAATAAATTTCAAAGTAAGTTTTAAGTTAAAATATGAAATAATATAAACTGTTGCTTCTGATTACCACTATAACTTCTCTGTCTTAAGGTGTTCACTTGCATTTGTATTCATTTCAACTTTTTCTTAGTTTCAGGTATATGCAATCGACTTTTGTGAAATAAATAATAAGTTTTTTTTAGATACTTGGTATTGGTTTAAGCAAAAAGTTGCATTTCGTGTTTGTTACTGAAAATAAATTTTCCATCACTATTGACGTGTCGACTTACAACTTAAGTGAAGCTGTAAATAAGAAAAATAAACTGATTTTAAAGGAATCAAGTGTTACAGTGGAAGAGGAGTACAAACTTAGTTTTCTAATTTATGTGTAAAATGTATTATGTAGTTATAACATAGTCAACATTTTGGATTATTATTAAAGTATTGCATTTCTTTTAATTACAGTATTTTTTTTAAAGTGTAAGAGTATGAAAAATTTGTATAATTTAAATTAAATTATTATCATATTTAATAACTAGAGTTGATAATTGCATTGGCAGAAAAAAGTTGTTATGCAATCCATAACATTCTATTAAGAGTAGTCTTGATTAACTGTCTTTATTTTAATTATAAATACAATCTAAATTTCTAGCATATTTTTTATAGAAAATCACAATTTTGGATTTTACTTGAACAGGACAATATTAGCAATTGCGATATAACCAACTTAAGTTTGTCTATATACAACGAAAAATATTCAACTCCAATGGAACCAGCATTTTATGCCAGCCCAATTATTATTTTTAACACTTCTATTAAAGATAATACTATTAAAATAAATGTAAGTATGACTGATTAAGCTTAAAATGCAATATTACGAACGGTACCTAACAATAATAGACAAAAACTTTAATATTTAAAATGCTTTTCATTCTTTTTTAAACTTACACTTAGATTGAATCTTTCTTTATTTTACTTTTTTATCTTATAACAAGTCACCTTACATCAATCAAAATTAGTTTCTTATCTTATCTTATCTAATGTTCTGATTACCATGTTTTAGATACCACGCCTTGGGTTAGAGGCCAAAATCAACATATCGTTCACTTATATAAACAACAACTACATATCATTTGATGTGTTTAGGAAGAAGAAAACAAACAGTGTCTTTGTTCATATAGAGGCAACAATGCATGAAAATAATATATCGAAGACTAAACACTTCCACACCTACAAAAATATTAGTACCATCAGAAGAAAAGAAAAAATTATTTCAAAAGGTACTATTTTTTAAAAAATGCAACTTTCCTAGTATTTCAAAAATGGCATTTTAATTTTAGTATTGTTCAACCATTATATTCAATTTAATTCTAGATAATTCAACATGTGCTGATATGCAGAAAGTAACAGTGACAAAACATGGATCCTGCGCAAATGGAACAAAGTAAGTTAAATTGCTCTTTTTGATGTTTTACATGTAAATTTGCGAATGGTGAACATGTAATATGGTAAACTATTATCAATAAAAATTGTCAATTGAAAGGCACAAAGCATTAGCAACAAAGTTGTTGAAAAAGTTTCATCCAATGATTTCCTGAGCAGTGCGTTCAAACCAGACCATTATTATCTACCATCATTATATTTTTAATTCGAATTTCCACCATTCGCTAAAATAATCGATTTGGTTTTTAGAGAACAATTCAGATGTAGTAGATTTGTATTTGAGGGAGACAATATTATGCGACAATGTAAGAGATTTTTTTATTAAACATTATTACATTAAAGACAACGTTGAAAGTTATTTAAAAGATTACAGCGGACCAATTTTTTTTTTAAAAATGAGTATATCGATATAGTTATATAGATTGCAAATTTAGTTCTCCTGGTTCCCTAATGTGTTTAATTACAAGGGACATACATAAGTAGAGGTACAAAGTTTTGTTAATAATATAAGGTTATGAGATCATTAATATCTATAGTAAATAAAATGAACAAAAGTAGAGATTCTTAATTTACCTGAATGCCAAAACTACCTTTTTTAGTTTTTGTATTCATGGATATATAACTTTTTTTGTCTTTTCAAAATCCCTTCCCAATTCCCTTTATAAGACCGGGAACGGGAAAATGTTGATATGCAATTAACAAGAATAACATTTAATTTAGCATTGCCACCTCAGGTACATTATCTTATCTCTTCGATACCAGATAAATATGTTCTATTTGGAATAAATAGATTTGGAGCGTTTGTAAAATGCATTGTTCAAAAGTGCTACATAATATCTAATAAGGCATTTGAAGCAGAAAACTACCACAGTCATTTTGTCAGCACATACAATCAAAAAGAAATTGATAAAGAAGGAAAAAGTATTTCGGAGAGTAAGTTATATGCCGTTATCATGTGTTTTCAAAAACAATGATAAGTTTCTCATAACTTTTATATTAATTCCATTTTATTTCATTTTATTTTTAGAGCCTTATTATGGTTTTGAATATTTTATTGGAAAAAGAATAATTTGGGTGAGCTAAGAATATTGCATATTTTGTTAGATTACATCAAAGTGGTGTGTTATGTCTATTTGTTTGATTTAAGATTACATACACACGTTAAACTAATATAACCATTCACCACTTTTTTACTTGTAGCCTCGTTTGCCAGAATGCAGCAATAATGGTAAAAAAACTTTTATGTAGATTAGTTTAATAATGTTATTTCAATCTTTGTTGTATGCTGGTGCTATCTTTACAAACTACCTTTAAATGCATTATTGTGACTTCAAAATAGATTTGATTTTTCAGTTTAAATGTTTTTTAGATTCTACTTAAAGATTTATTTAGCAAGTTTACACTATGCACTTACTATTGTTAATAATTGGGAACGCGTTCGTGTGTTAATTTTATCGAAGTCTTCTGCCAAAAAGATAATAAAACACAAGCAAATGTTATGTATAAAACAACAATTTATATCGTTGAAGGAAAGGACTTCTAAAATAACTTTACTCAAAAGAAACAAACAAAACAAAGAGAGACATGACTGTAGCTCAACTTTTATTGGAAAGGACCGTAGCTGATAATTGTTTTAATAAATAAATCATAATTATTGTGGGAAGAAAGCAAGCTCAATTATTTTTGGAAGAAAATCAAACTCAGGCTTGGATTATACTAGCATTCGATACAACAGAAATGTGTGTGAGTGTCCTAACTATTGTAGTAAACAATATTATTATGATCCGATTTGATAATGGTATTGCTAAGTATTTTACTACGGGAACAGATGTAATTGTAGCCAGTTTTTTGATTATACTAAATATTGTATAAAATGTATGTAACGTAAAAATTTGTAATGGTAAACTATATTGGTAAAACAAATTGTACGATTAGAAAGAGTAAAAAAGAACTTATGTTCCTCCATGTTCCATATTCTACACAATACAAAATACAAAATTCATTTAAACAATATCAAATAATAAATCCAACTAAGTAATACTATTAATAAAAAGGGCAAAATTGCTACAATGCTGTTAAAAGTAGTTTAAAATTAATTAGTTTTTTGACGCAAAAACTGTTTTAATAATGATTTTTATTATTATCTTAGAAAACAATAATTATTGTTCTGACTTTAATTGGCGGAATTGACTCTTTAAATACTTGTTGTTGCATCGAAAAAAATTGCATCAAAAATTATTCAATTTTTTATTTGAATATTTTCTTTTAACGAACATATATTTGTAAATAATATACAAATTGTAAATATTTCTTCTGTTCGCACATACTGTAATAAAAAAAAATGTTTTACTTTGATTACTAATCAGTACATTAACCCTGCATTATTATTTCTATTATATACTAATGATCAAAACAATGTTTTCATTAATGTTTTATAAAATATGAGAATTGGCAGACAATGAGAATCTAGTTCATTAATTAATCTAATCAAGAACAAAATTAATGGTGCAACATTACTTCTACGCTTCTTCGTAGATGAAATGGGATTTATCAACGAAAACCTGCTTAGTTTCATTTCATAGTTTTTTTTATAAAAGGCAAAGCGGAGAAAAATTATTGTAGGAAAGTGTCATTCTTAGAATCTTTCCAATATTAGCTATAACTAATTTTTAGTATATAAAAAAGGTTTGCGCTTCTTATACAATGAAGTTGATTTTCTGTTGCAAAAAATGTTAACTTTCACAAAATGTGTATAAGCTATCTTTTATTTTTTGTAAAGATATCAGTTCTATAGTCTATAATGAAACTGAAAGCAGAGTTATTCGTTATTGATAACCGTCTCATTGGTAAGTCTCTATTTGTAAGTAATTTAAAAATGTATATAGCAACTCGAAGTTTTATTGCAATAGTTTACTGCGATAGTTTACTACACTGTAATACAGTCACTAATGTCATTATAAGGGTTATTACTATTGCGATTATAAGGGTTTAAAGCTACCTTTAGTGCCTTTACCCGTAGTTTTGTGAATAAGTGTGGTGGAAGGAAGAGATAGAAATGACTCTTTAATGTCAATATCATAAGTAGACTATTAAATAACCTGCTAAAAGACCTTGGTGGATCGAAATTTCGTCCTTTCGATATTAAATTTCCGCATACTAGATATGGATATCTTTAGTATTTCATTTTATGCTACAAAGAATTGAATCCTATCCAAAAATATTAAATGTGTTAATATTTTGAATTTTTTGTGCAATTAATGATCACAAGAACAAGTCAATCCATTCATACCATTCACTTTGTATAGACAATCAAATAAACGAAAAACGACATTTTAAAACCCATTTAAGAACTTCAAATGTATTCCAAATATAATTTGAGATAAATAAAACAATATTTCATTATAAAATACATTGCCCTTCTTTACATGGACAAAACAACAATCATATTGATCGTTTACATTGAAACATTTCCAATAAATTTCTTGATTTTATATTTAAGATCCGCTATTTAGCGATACTATTTGATAACCAATTCTAATTATAATTTTTTTCACAAAGTTTCGAGATTGTTTTATTGATATATAACATAGCTAATCTTTTGAACAATCCAACCCACATTATGGAAGATACCCATTGTAGGGTAACTCTTTAGATTATATTTTGGTAGGCTAGCCTCTTCATCTAAAGTCTATCTGTTGTTTAAGTAATTGTACATTTCGTTTGGAATTCAACTCTCAAAAAAATGAATCTTAGTTACTTGTAAGTAAGACCAACGCAGTTTTTTGAAATGCGTCAAGAGTTGTACCTACTCTAAATTCGATTTGCTAATTTATAGATTTAAGCATTTGAAGTTAAACGATGATAGCGTTTATGAATGATATGCTGTAAATGATTCATTTCCGTATTTATTACTTTTGTATAAATAGTCTGCACGATCTGTTTATGATAAAATTGCAAATAAATAGTATATCAGTTTGTCGAAACGCATACTCAAAACTAAACATGAGGCTAGCAATAATTCATGTGGGTGGAAGAAG
Source organism: Aglantha digitale (assembly GCA_031471615.1). NCBI lineage: Eukaryota > Metazoa > Cnidaria > Hydrozoa > Trachymedusae > Rhopalonematidae > Aglantha > Aglantha digitale. The sequence goes on from JAUELD010044410.1 coordinate 8,857, forward strand.
GCGGTGAAAATCTCAACCTAGAAATTGTCGGAAATTTATGGAATAACAAATTTTCATAATATACTTTATTTCTTGTCCAGTCAACAAACAGTTTTACATAAAAAGCTTAACGGATTTTTATTCTAAAGTTCGTTTTCTACTGCTTTTAACCTTTTTTCTTTTTAAAAACAATATTTTATTTTCAGCATGATCCCATATCGGTTCATGTAGTCACCAATATGATGCCTCAACATATATTTTCATATAAAAATATAAAACTTTTTCAATGTAAATAATTTCCTTGTATTTGTTAGCTAAAAGTAAAATACTTTTGAAAGTAACCATAATAAGTTGAATCTAGAGGTAAATGCGTATAATATTCCTTCACAGCAAAAATTTGTTTACCTATTCTTAGCCTCGTTTTAACGTCGCTGGCAAAATATACGAAAAAATACGGAGACATTCCAGCAAGTTTTGAATCAAATTCAATAGAAAAAGCCGAAATCGAGAGTATGCATTTTGCCAAACTAAAATGGCTGGTAAAGATTTCATGGGGGTAACACTTGGTCAGACCGGGTATTGCTTATCTGCTGAAATTCGCTAGTGAGTAAAATATTTAGACATTTTAATTGATTCTGGTTTGACATGGCAGCCACAAATCTGTCATGTAAAAATAAACTTTCTCATGGCTTAGGTTGTTTATACAAACTAAGTCATTTTTTACCCAGAAAAACACTACATAGTTTATATTATTATTTTATATACTCACCGATTACTTATGGTATAGAGGTGTGGACTTCAACTTATAGTTATTTACTAAATACCATATCAAACATTTTGAATAAGCCATTAAGAGCTATATTGTTTAACGAAAAAAAAGATCCTATTTTATATCTTTACAATGACCCGTTCTTAAATCTTGATAACATAATAGAGTTCTCATGGATGAAAGTTAATTTTAAATTTAACCTCGGACATTTTCCTTCAAACTTTATATATATCTTTAAATCCTTAAGTCACACATCTCAATCACAATTTAACGATGACAAATATAAACGAGTTCTGCTACAGTATTCTTTGAACATTGTAAGAAGGTTTTAATTTTTTAGAGGAATACTTTAGATTCATGTTTTTCCAATGCTTCTAATCTTTTATCTTTCAAAAGTGAAATTAAGAAAAAGTCCCAATTGAGGAAAAACATTTTTAGGTTCATTTTTTTTATAAAGAAACGAATGAAAATAACCTGATTTCAAAATGTATTAACTTCAGTTAATAATATATATGTTTATTTTTAAATATTCTTCTTATTTGTTTTCTATTTCTATATCGAAATGATAAAAAAAAAGATTATTACATAGAATAAGCATGGTTATTTCTACGCCATGTATTGCAAATTATTTTCTGTAATGTTAAAAGAAATTAAAATAATATCAATAAATCAATCATTCAAGCTGTCATTATATAAAAAAAAAATGTTATTATTTGATAGCCAAACACTTGACAAGATTTACACAACTATGTCATTCTTAACTACAAGTAGCAAACATGCAAATATGAAGTATGTATTTAATGTTAAATTTTATGTTTAATGTAAACATTCAATGGTGTGTATATGATAATTTTGAAAATTCTTTTTTTTCTCCTTTTATATAGCTTTTAAACATATATAATTGAAGTTAATTATTACTCGCTTTCAAGATATTAGAAAGTTACAGGCTACTCGTTGCAAAGAGAAATCTCTTTTACATTGCCAATAATATGACTAACGATTCTAGAAAAAAAACGAGTTATCAAGACATAATTATTTCATCGGTTGGTCAATTCGGGAGAACTCAGTTACTCATAGCAGCAGCCTGTCAAGTCCCGAAGGTTATTATAGCATGGAGCATGATTACGGTAAGCTTTACTGGCAAAGAACCTGATTGGTGGAGCCTGGATACGAATTTTACCCAAACAGGTAAACAAGCCAAACATAAATGAATTTTTTGTATATTTATGTTTGTTATTAGGTTTGTATTCGAGAGACAAGATTTATATTTTTTTGAAAAATTAAAAAATTTAATTTCAATAGATGTTTAAAATTTAATATAACATAACATTCTTCAAGAAATGTCTCTAAATAAATAAAACTGGTACTAAAAAAGCTTACAAAATTGCTTTAAAGAACAGTAAACTAACCTTCAAGTTTCTATCTATCCCTATTACATGTTCAAAATGCATTGTTTGCTTTATCACCCGTTTTATAAGTCTTGCTAAATGCAGAACAACTAGTTCTCTATAAACGATTCTCAATGCATCTAAAAAATGGTCAATTAAGTTTAGTTTAGTATGGTTCATACTTTAATAGCATTTCATTTAAAACGTATTGTTATATTCAAGTGAAATCACTCAAACCATCTCACAATTCTACCATCATTAAAAGATATATCTACAAAAGCTGAACTTTAAAAGATTTTGATATTATTCATTTTGATATGAAAAGAACAATGATATTT
>JAUELD010044431.1:0-11329 GCA_031471615.1 Aglantha digitale
TACATGTCAATCATTTGATACATGTCAATCATTTGATACATGTCAATCATTTGATATATCTCAATCATTTGATACATCTCAATCATTTGATATATGTCAATCATTTGATATATGTCAATCATTTGATATATGCCAATCCTTTGATACATGTCAATCATTTGATACATGTCAATCCTTTGATACATGTCAATTATTTGATATATCTCAATCATTTGATACATGTCAATCATTTGATACATGTCAATCATTTGATACATGTCAATCCTTTGATACATGTCAATCATTTGATATATCTCAATCATTTGATACATGTCAATCATTTGATACATACGTACCTACACCGAGTAAAATATAGAAGTTTATTTTTATTTATTAGCATCATTTATTTATAGTTGAAGTGTCAAGTTGAGTATTAATTAAGGGAACCTTTCTTTGCATCTCTGACTGACGTCCAACTTCTAGACTCAAATCAAAGTTTGCAACGCTAACAGTAAGAATGCTGATAATGGTTCAACTTAAAGCAGCTTCAGATTAAAGTGTAATGCCTTTTTTTTTGCCAAAAAGACTAACTTCTTTAAATGTTAATTAAACCTACGTCTTACAGATTCTTTTTGGGCGTTTAACATATTTTTTTAACTTTTGAATGGTTTTATTTATTGCGTTCACCTGTTATAAGAATCTTTTGAAAAAATTTGGGCTTGACCAATTAAATCATTTAAATCTTTTAGTAATTAAAATCTTTTAATAATTATAAGTATTTGTAGTTGATTATACACCCTGGCTGTTGTTAGTTGTTAAACATGTGAAATATCATTACATTATTACTAAAACTTTTGAACTTTTTAAATTATACTTTTCATATAGTATTTAGTACCTTCGATCTACAGTCTTTAGTCAAGCACCTTTAATTTACCACTTGAAACTCTTGAGTCTGTTCCTTTTGATTCTCCAATCCAATTAGTAAATATCCTTCCAGCAAGTTTGTTTCCTTAAATTTGAAACGATATTGTTAGTGTGATGATCTATATTTTGACTGTCAAATTTATAATAGCGATAAAAGAAGCGCCGTTCGGTAAATATTTGCGTAGTTTTGCGTAGTGTTTTATTTTTAAGCAAACTCATTTTTATATCTATTTATATTTGTAGTAAATTTAAACAATAAAGAATGTTTCCGTGTATATTTTACTTGTTTTAACTTCGGGTTGATATAATAACAGTTTATCTCCTCCCTTTAAGGCTGTGTAATTTTAATTATTCCGTCGTTCCCAACTAAGCATTTTCCCATGCAAACTTCGTTGTCCATGCAAATTAAATTACCTTTATGTTTCTGCACACTTATTCCCAGCGTGATGCTGATATATGCAACCATTTTTATAAATGTGTATATTTTCCTTCTTTAGAACAGCTTAGTGGTACTCTACGCGTATGCTTGCGCTATGATGACCGATGTATTTAGGGGACTCGAAGGATCGTTTCATTAAAAAATAATTTCTTAATTATATGATATAAGGTTACTCCTGCATTAATGTGGAAGGAAAGCTAACACTCGCAGACACGCTACAGGGACCTACATTCGAAATTAAATTTCGAACCAGGTCCATGCAATTCTAGTGCTTTCGCTCTACCAATAGAGCTACCGGTTCATGGTATTTAATCCTCATTATCATCATTTAGCGATTTTTGGTTCGAAATTTAGATAGTTCAAAAATATTATTCTCTTTATTCCGGCATCTCTCAAAGTCTGCTTCTTCATGAGCTAAAAGTTAAAATGACCTAGAAGCTACCTTATAATATTATTTTCTTATAGTCTCGAAAAGGTAAATGACATAAAAAGGATTTCTTTTAACCAGTTTAAATTATTATGACCGAACTACTTATACTTATAATATAATACAGCTGTTAGGTATTTTGGTGCTTACTTCAAAGATGTATAGTAAAAATAAAACACGAGATTCCTTATTTACTTTTATAGTTCACAAAGAGTAGAATTGATCATTAATGTCCCGGGGTTGTTTGAATAGGATCATAGGATGAAGGTTAACCTTGATAGGTTAGGTACTGCATGGTATGTCTTGATAGGTTAGGTACTGCAGGTAGGTACTGCATCATGAAGGTTAACCTTGATAGGTTAGGTACTGCATGGTATGTCGCCGGGAACAACAGTACAAAAAAGTATACACAGCCTACATAACTTGGTTCAGATTAATTGTTTCATGACATTGCATCGTAAGAGTAACAAGGGAATCAGACCAGTACAGGAAATAGTCTGGTAGATGATTGTGTCAAGTAAACACGTTCGTTTTCACTTTTCAGGTCTGTAAATTTGAAAGAGTTGGAAAATTTGTTTGAAATAAAATATAACAAAACGAGGTTAATGATTTATATCACTGGGGAAATAAGTGCATATAAAATACAGTATACAGTATGGTATTTACAATCAATGTAGGCTACATTTTATAGTTTGAAATTTACAATAAATGTAGGCTACATTTTACAGTTTGAAATTTACAATAAATGTACGCTACATTTTACAGTTTGGAATTTACAATAAATGTACGCTACATTTTACAGTTTGAAATTTACAATCAATGTAGGCTTCATTTTACAGTTTGAAATTTACAATCAATGTAGGCTACATTTTACAGTTTGGTATTTTCAATAAATGTACGCTACATTTTGTAGTTTGTCATAATAAAATTAAAAAGGAAGGAAGAAATGCTTGCCCTCCCAAGACCTCATTTCATTTGTTTTCAGTCAAATAAAAATTTCTGAAGACTAATAAAGTGTTATCAATCATTTTGTGTCATGGTTGAACTTCCCTACATAGGTTTTAATTTTACAAAGTAAAAATCTTCTTTTCAGTAGCCCCATTTCCTTCAAAAACCACGCGAGCAAATATATTTGTACAATAGCGTGCAAAGATTCATTAGAGTTAGGCCAAGAAGAAGCTAAAAACTAAGTTTTATATATATTTTGTATATTTAGAGTGGTGAATTACAAACTCTCCCCAAGGCAGAGCGGCAACCCACAGAAGGGACTTTATTTGAGATCAAAAGGATTAGATTTGTAGATTAAGGAGAACTCAGAGGAAAGGCCATACAGAAACAACAATATCTTTATTATTTAAAAGAAAACACTTCCTGTTCCATAGGCTTCCTTACCCATTCTCCATAATTCAACGAACTAAGGTGTTCAAAGAAACGAGTCTTCGCAGTTTGAAACGAAGTCGAACTTTCCTTTAACTCCCTGTAAGTTTCAATATCAATCAGTCCTTTACACAACGTCGATTTTTTACTGACTCTGCGAAACAATTTAAATAACTCAAACTTGCACAGCCTCGACGAGGTCGGAGCATTGTTAGTTCTACTGAGACAGGCACCTATACGTCCATCGGTAATTTCGACTAGCGGTTCGTTGAGTAACCAGTTGACGCTGATATTGTTCGTTTTCTCCGTTTCGCGCGATACTTCGTAACTAGTGACACGACCGAGCAACGGGTGATTCAGATAATACGGCATGGGTAATGTCTCATCTAAATTCTTCTTGTATTTGTTTAGTCGACAACAAACAGCTCTGGAAAGATGACCATGATCGTACAAATACCCCAATGTAAGTGAATCCAAATAAATCGGTTCAATCATATGGCTGAGTAAAGCCCCTTGCACACCGAGTACATTCCACCTACATATCTTATCACTACACGACATCGTTCTTAGTCGCTCACCGCGAAGAATACCGTCAAACGTAGGTACGGTTTCTCTACTATCGATCGGTATAGTGCCTTCGCCATTTTCGATTTTTGTTCTCAATATACCATGGGTTTTGGATGAAAACGTTGGAAAATGTTCTTTTAGTACGTTATTCACAGATTTAGAATTTGTTTGCGGGGTAAATAAAGCCCCGTCTCCACACGGAGCTGTACTGATGTATAAATGAAAGGCTAAGCCGTCTTTCAGCTTAGCCTTCCCTTTTTCACCATGTTCAAAGATGGAAGTTTTTCCTTCAAACAAAAATTCGAGTTGCGAATACAAATACCTTAAAAAAGCACGTCTGCAAATAATTTCTGCGTGCGAATCATTGACAACTTTACCTTCCAAGCTTAGTCTTTGTCCAGTTATACAACGATTACCTGTTCCCAACGCCACAACGGTTTTCAAGTTATCGTAACTATTTTCTAGGATGATGCACGATATAACTTTACGTCCTGCAATCTTCTCGTTAACGTTGGCTGTGATTTTGATGTAAGCTTGATGACTAAGCATAGCAATGGTGTCGAAATGATTCAAACCTTTCGAGTTGGCATAATCCTTGAATTCTGATGAAGAACTATTTGTATTTTCGGCTAGAAGACGCTAAAATCACAAGTGATACGTCAGTCTTATAAAACTGTGGGTTACTATTCCAAGAAAATACTTGTAAAAAAATTTAACGTAAGCAAGGCTACAGCATTTCACTTGGAAACAAAAACTTTTGGTTGTACCAGACTAGGGTCAGTTTCCCCCCAACAAATCCTGACAGATGTCGATTTTCGCCAGAAGACCTGTTGAATTTTAGAAGTGCAATAAAATAAATTGGACCCCTAAAACCATACCCATATTGCGAAATCAACAAAAAACTAGTAAATCATATAGGGTATCGCTGAACCAGCAAAAATTATCAAAAAATATTATACCCTTATTGCTGAATCAGCAGCGTCTCTTCTCGCATCTTTCATATTGGAAGCAGAAACAGCATCATATAGTTTTCCATTGATCTTCGCAGCGACTAAAAATTTATTTTTAAAACCCCTCCCTTCGTTTAAAATCTCATAAGTGACTTGAACACCTTTTTTCTGAAACATTTCATTTAACGCGCTCACAGGGTTTTTATTTAAAGCATTAAAAGTATCTGCAGATAGGAGCTCGTGCATATTACCTGTTATGTTTGTAGAGGAGTGGTGAATAATTGGTGTTGTTGTTGAACCAGTAGGTGGTAGAGGTTGATAATTGTTTTTCTGCTTTTTTATAAAACTGTTGGCATATGCACTATTGTCACTATTATTGTCATATGCACGTGAAGGAATTTTAGTGTGTTCAATCTTTCTCTTCAATGCAGAAGAGCAACTACTTGATGTTGGTAATCTCTCGTGAAACTTTGATGTCAATGTTGGCGGTGGCAGGTGTGATAGTGGCAGATGTAGTGGTTGCAGGTATGATGATGGTGGATGTGGAAGTTGTATGTGTGGTGGTGTCGGGTCCGGTGGTGGTGGATAAGCTGGTGGTGGGTGTGGATTCAACTTCCACGCTTGCAACCCATAGGTAAATATTTCAGTAATTTGTTGGTTATCCCTCAAACCATTGATGATGGGTTTCAAAGGGTGTTGAAAAAAATGACCACAATTTTGAATTATTTCTTTTGTTGACACAGACCTTGGGAATTGTTTAATAAAATTTAATATTTCTTGTTCCTTTCTCTTGATTACTGCCGAATCTAGTTGTATTTCAGGAGACCCTAAAAACAGTGAACAAAAAAAAGAACATTTATTCAAGGAAAAACCAACAACAGATAAGTTGGAAATTGGGAGATAAATCATCTGTGCTGCTACTTCTGGACTTATCATAAAAACCAAATCATAATTGTATAATTATGAAACATAAATTTGTAACATAATGAAACAATTAACATCAATTATTAATCGGATAAAAATATTTGCTCAGCATAAATGCTTTTAAAGAGGTTCTGAAGTGTTGCTTAATTGGGGATGATCTAAATTTTAAACTCTTTAATTTAAAATGAACCCAAAATGATTTATGTTCCCTTTAAAGGGATTCCGAGGTGTTAAAACATGTTTGTTTCAGATCAAAGAACAACAAAAACTTAGATCCATACTTTTTATTTCATGAAAAATTTCTTTCCCTTCCCAAGATATCTTATTTTATAGTTGCAAATTCAGGAAATAGTGAAGCGAACTAGATCCAAGAATAAGTAACTTTGATGACATCACATAAGGGTTAACAACCCATATAATTTGAATAACTTAATAAATATAGATTTCTTGAACATGAAATTTGTCAGGTGGTTGGACACGATAGTTTAAGATCCTGGGCTTTTAATAAAAAAGTTCTATAAGATCTATTTAAATTCAATCAATTTAATTTGTTAGCAACTTTTCTTTCTATCTGCAAAGTTTCATGTACGCTTCTTAAACATTTACTAGGTTATGTAGTTTTCATTGATTTTTACCTTGATGTGATGTCACCGAGGTTGCTTATTCCTGGATCTAATTTATCTGTCGTTATCAATTTTTTTATTTTGTCTCTTACAATTTTACAAATTCGAGTAAAGATATCTTGAGAACGAAAAGAGCTTTTACAATGAAATAAAAAAGGGTTGATCTAAGTTTTTAAAGCTCTTTTTTAATTTGAGACAAACATGTCCTAACACTTTGAAATCCCTTTAACAACCATAATTCAAACAATAAAAGCTAAGGCTGGTCCCCATATTGGTTTGACATCATAATTTATCGACGTGATATCAAAATAAGACATTCACTGCGATATTGAGACAAATTCATTTACGATAAATTTGTACATTTTTAGTAAAATTTGGATTTTTGGCCCGAATTAACAGGAAACAAGATTTAAATAATTTGTTTTTGCCAGTTATATAATAAAAGATATAAATAATATTACAAAATATATTGTAACATTCTTTTAACATCATTTTAATATGGGTCAAATTTAAATAAAATTTCAGATTTCAAGATTATGCATCTAATCAATTGATTGCTTGATCATAAACATTACTTCCCCGAATCGATTTTTTCAGTCAATCACAAAATATAAGGAAATGTGGTATGAACCAAGTCGAGAAAAATACATGGATTTCTAAAAATAAAATAAAAAATGAACAGACCTAAAATGTTTTTACAAGGTTCTTTTCTTCTTTCAAGAAAACTTTTTTGATCTGGTTTAGCTATTGAGAAGTCTGCAATATACGCGTTGTTTCCTTTATCTCCATTTATATCATCATTACAATTTGTAGGTGATCTCTTTTTTTCAATTTGATTTATTAACAAATGTGGTGGTAATGGAACACGACTCATTTAAAGCTCTAAAAAACAATTATCAAGACTTAACAAATACTAAGAGGATTTCAAGATTATGGAGAATGAGTAAGCTAGTATGACAAGATAACACAGATTTTTTTGTTTCATTTAACTGACTATATTTACTTTTTACTCAATGCTATCAAATAAAAATTTGTCAAAACATAATAACTTTGGTGCTAATTTTTTGGGTAAAAACAAGTGCTTAGAAATATATTTAAAAATAAAAAGCAGTAAGAAGAATAAGCTGCTGAATATATAGCAATTTAAGTGATCATAAGCAATACTTTAAAATACTTCTGGTAGGTTTAGATATATACTAACTATTTAGATGAGTCTGTCGAAAAGATTAGGTTACAAAACTTTACAACTTCAAAATATATACAAAGATACAATAATGGCAGCGAATAATTATTTGGAGCATCATAAAATGCAAAAAAAAAAAATGCAAAAAACATAGGTCTTCTGTTTGCGTTACTCTTTCTAAAACTCTTCATAATAAATATATACTTCATTTTAAACATTATATAGTTTGTAATATTTTTTTAAAATGCAGTGAAACATAAAGAAAAATAGCTTGTAATCCTTAAAACATTTGTAACTAAAGTCGACCAGTACTAAGCTGAATACCCTAAGTATACAATAAGACATTTAAAATAAAATAAAATTTATATCAAATATTACTTTAACAGAAAAAATATTTTCAGACAAAACAACAGATATAAATTGCTACATTGATATTTATTTAAATGTTACCACATCCTCTAGAGTAGATGTCTCCATGTTATACAGTACTTTGATCTATGTATTATTTTCCTGCTATATACAGAATAACAAGTACTATCTAGTAAAATACTGTAGTGAGGTGTATTAAGTAATTAACAAATAATCAATTTTTTTAAGTCAATATTTGAGTCATATGATCAGTGAATGAAATTCCTCATAGACCAAAAAATAAAGTTAATCAAGATAATATCAGATAATTAGACCATCTAGATAATATCAAATAAAGATAATCTAGATAATAAAGATAATATCTAAATATAGATATTTAGTATTTCACATATGTATGATTTCATGAATTAGGGTACAAATTCTTAAGAGGTTAGGTTTAATCTGTTTTACAAAAAGAATATCTGATGTACAAAATTAAGTATAGCAGCTTTAGTAGTTTAGTAGCCATTAAGTAGCGCTACAAACTTTCAGTCGGAGTGGCTCATTAAGTAGAGCTTCCAACTTTCACCGCAATTGTCGGAGTGGCTCAATTGGTAGCGCTTCAAACTTTCACCGCAATGTTCGCGGTTCGAGTCCTCCGACTGCCAGAGGTTGTCTGGTGAGCGGTATACGAAGCGCCATTGTAAACACCACTGTAGCACAAATGGGAGCATTAAATACACCAGAACCTTAGGCCAAGGACTTCCCCTCGTATAAGCCACTGACTTCTGGGAAGCCTTGTAAAAAAAAAAAAAAAGAATGCTCACGGTTCGAGTCCTCCGACAGCCTGAGGTTGTCTGGTGAGCGGTATATGAAGCGCAGTTGTAAACACCACCGTAGCACAAATGGGAGCATTTAAATATACCAGAACCTTCCGCCAAGGACTTCGCCTCGTATAGTCACTGACTTCTGTGAAGCCTTGTAAAAAAACTCACTCACTCAGCTAATTGTTGAGTTGTTGGATATATATAGTAATAACATATTGTAATTACATTATGTAATAACGTGTCATCAAATGCGAAATTGTAAACTTAACTCCTAGCTAGCTATATTTTATAGTTTCTTTCACGGGCAAGTGTAGCTAAGTGAACAGACTAGCAGCATCAAAAGACAGAGTAGTTTGTCATCAGAGTGGTTCGTCAGAATGGTTCAATGCAATGGGTAGCGCTTCAACTTTAACAGCAATGTTCATAGTTCAAGCCCTCTGACTTTGAGGTTGTCTGGTGAGCGGTAAAAGAAGCACAGTTGTTATCTAAACACCACCATAGCACATACAAATGGTAGCATTTAAATACAACAGAACCTTGGGCCTAGAACTTTCCTTCATATAGGTAGGTAGCTAAATTATAAGTTAAAGGTACCGATGGTAAGAATTTCACATAGAAATTTTCAATGTTTTTTCAATGAGTTCCTCAACTACTGATTCTAGAAAACCTAGAAAATTAAGTTTTTCTACTCTATAAATTTGGCATTCAGTTAATATAAGCGATTGTTTTAACTACCAGAATTATTCTTTTCGTGCAAGCAGTTCACATGAAGATTTCAACCATAAAATTAAAAGAAAACATTAAAAATCACATAAAATACAGTAATCCTAACACTAACCCTGACCCTTACTGCATATACTTTCACTGAGACCCGAGACCCAGTACCGTTCATACCGGGACCCAAGACCCGTGACCTGATATCTTTTATATCTCTTAGCCTGGGACCCGAGGTGATATATGTATATATATATTCATTTTTAATAACTATATGATTACATATATTCAGTTACAATCATATAGACAAGATTCAAGATTATTCTTTTCTTGGTTGGAAACATTTTAGGAACAAGGTTATTTAGGTTTATAGTCTTCGAAAACAATTAAAGTAACAACTTGGCCTAACTTAAACTTTTTAACTAGCTAAGTATGAAAAACGGTTTTTATAAAAAATGAAATTTGTTCGTATCTTTGAATTTGATCTATTTTGGTTAAACACTTCGTCATCATTTTTGATTTCAAATTTATTATACAGTTCAGATAACGTATTACAATTGCCGAAAGCATAGTCTTTGTTAACGTTTTCATTTTTGCTGCATCTTAGTCATTTTTATTGCATTTGATAGACTTAGTTTTGTTAGATATAGTTCCTTTTTTATTTGAGTTTTGTGAGTTGTAAGTTTTCTTAGTTTGGATTGGTCGTTATTTTGAAAATGTTTCGCTAACTTTCTTTTTTATGTTGTATCTATATTGCTCTTTTCTTCCAATGTTCTTTCTTAGTAGCTTTTACACAGACGATGAAATATTGCATTAGTCCAAACTTGGTCATAGGCTTTTTCCACAATATAAAAGCTATAAATGTTGTTTTATTTTTGCTGGTTCTTTGTTGTACTAAAGATTTAATACTAAAAAGATGAAAGAGGTTGTTTCTTATAGTATTCCCAAATGTTTTCGAATTTGTACATCCTGTTTCTATGATGTTAATAAATCTTCTTTCTGTTATTTTTCTTTCGAATTCAGTAATTGCTAGTTGTAATTCTTTTTGTGCTTCGATATTTTTTTCTATTTGCATTATTTTGTTTGCACTATATTTATTTTGAATTGCTGTTTTGTATGTTATTTGGCTTCTTTTTTGTTTTTTCTCATATATTTTAATTTTGTTTGAATATATCAAGTTATTTGATGAATTATATTTGCCGATAATAGTTTCATTTGCAACTTTGAGAATACGTTTCGTTGAAAACATTCTGAAGCTCTGTTGGATTTGATGTAATTATTGTTATATTTTCTATTTTAGTATTCAGTTTTTCTTTATATTTATTCCAGTCCGTCTTTGTATTGATTTTCCAATTTAGAGTAGTGAATTTAGTGAATTTTGGTTAAACATTAGGTAACAAAGGTTTTATGCTCGCTCTTATTTTTACCTTTAAATTTATATTTTTCTCTTCATCTATCATAATTTTGATTATTTTTGCATCTAGTTCTATATTGCAGATTGTATAGTTTAATATTGATTTTTCTTGATCATTTTTAGTGCTAATTCTATTCCATTTTAGCATTATGAATTTTGCTTTTGTTATTATCTATTATCTGGATTTTTGCTTATCGTTTAATATACCCTAACTGTCGTCTCCAATTTTAGCACTAAAGTCTCTTAACAATAAAACATGATAATTTTGATATCTGTAGTCTTGTATAACAGTTTCGATTAATTTATATTCATTAAGCATTTGGATTTTGTTGGTTTGAATTACAGGTTTACTGTTGTATACACTTATCATCATAGCTTCATGGTTTACTGTTGTATACACTTATCATCATATCTTCATGGTTAACTGTAGTATACACTTATTATCATAGCTTCATGGTTTATTGTAGTATACACTTATCATTATAGCTTCATGGTTTATTGTAGTATACACTTATCATCATATCTTCATGGTTTATTGTAGTATACACTTATCAACATAGCTTCATGGTTTATTATAGTATACACTTATCATTATAGCTTCATGGTTTATTGTAGTATAAACTTATCATCATA
>JAUELD010044464.1:0-11324 GCA_031471615.1 Aglantha digitale
ATATAGCTGATAAATTTTACTATAAATTAAATTGAAAGTCGTATTTTTTTCTCATCTGTTTTTGATTATTCTGTCAAATACTCTACTATTGTATGAATAGAGAAGTAACGAGCATGTAATAGAGAGTAAAAGTAACTGTACAGCTATATTTTGTACTTTCAAATTTATGAATTAGTTTTAACTGAGGGGCTTACTAATAGTATCACTTAAATTCTAATTGATTAATTTAAACTAATTTTTTATCGAAACACTTCCTATTTGATTTTCTTGTTTGCAGTCGTTTTTTATATATCATTTAAATGTAACAATATTTAATTTTCAGATAGTTGTAGGTATAGAAAATATTTTTTTATTTCATCCTGACACTATTTACGTTGTTTTTATTGGTTCTGTGTTGTTTTCTTGTAGAAGTAAAGTAAAAGCAGGAACAAAAAGTTTGTGTTATTAGAAAGAGATGGTAGAGAATCTAAATATTATTATGCTAAGGGTAGTGTGACCCCAGTGAATTTTTTTCCCTATGACCTTAATGAAATAATGTATACATTAATAAACTTAGTCTGTGCACATGGCCATGGCTGGCCTTGTTGGGTTTTTGTCTTTGTAGTTTTTCCTTTTTTCAAAATGTCTAGTATAACAACAAAGGTATAAATTAAAACCAAGGGTGTTACAAGTTTACAAACCCTATAGTAATGTATAACTTTAAGTCATTGTCAAGGAATAAAAGGAGTTTAACTATTATTTTAATGGACATATACAGCTAGTGATTTTTACGTTTGTGAAAAACTTCTGTTCTGCAGTTTCAGTTAGTGTCTGTCTTCAAGTAATATTGTAGGAATATTAACCAAATAGACATTTTTAAATAGAAAGGAGACTTTTTAGATCTAGGTATTTAATGAAAACTTTAAATATTGTACTTTAATATGATTATTTATTTATTTATTATTATAAAATAATATTTAGTCGTGTTTTATTTTATCTGCTTTTATCAAATATATTATGTTTTCATCTGTTGTCTGTAAATTCTGTTTTAAACAGTTACCATGTAAAACACATAGTGTCATTCCTGTTTAGTAAACTTATTAGGTCTGTCTATTAAAAATGCTTCTTGCAAAGAAAGCTGACGTAAACAGTGAAGGGAAGGTATGAAGTATGCTTTATTCGGGGAAGTTATGAAGTATGCTTTATTAAATAAAGGTACAAAGTGCACTTTAATAAGGGAAGATATTAATAAGCTAAACTTGAATCAGTGAAGGTAGAAAGTGTTCTTAGATGAGGGAAGGTCTTTTTTTTTTGAAGCAATAATATAGCCAAGAATGCAATATTATATTTTTAAGTTGCATCACAATGAACTTACAATTGAAATCTATTGAATGCACAGTCACACAACCAAAAGCCCTTGTTGATACTTTCAAAGCAGTACTTTTTTAGTTATAATATTTAGGGTCTGTAAAGAAAATAGTTTCTTAAAATATAAATAACATTTAAAAAAGAATTGCAAATAAATAAGTCTTTTAAACTACGTAAAAGATAAGTTTTTTATGTTTGATTTTAATACTAGTGTATTCAAGTATAAGATAAAAAATCAAAGGGAGCTTATATGGTCAAGTCTTTGATTTCATTTCTGATGTTTATGCATTTTTGTAAATAATCTGTTTTCAACAAGAAATTTGATTTTTAAATATTATTTTTGTATTTATTCTTGTTAATGTGTATAATAATGCTGTGATTTTATTTTATTTTTTTAAATCTTGGAGATTGTATTTTTATTAGCAGAAAAGTTTTGTTTGATACATTTAAAAAGTACCCACTGCAACCTTTATGGGCATTGACGGGAGAGAACCAATACTATAAAGCTGAATGCCCTAAGTATGCAATAAGACAGGAAGGAGAATAAACATGTTGGCATAGCTTGTCTATGTATAAATATCTTCATAGGCACTTTTGACTACTGCATGTACAAGATAGCTAGAATATGCCTTGTTAAATTCTATCACTTATTTTTTCTGCATAAATACAAAACAGATAACAACATAGTAAAGAAGTTGGTATGATGTAATTATAATAGTGTTATATTCGTAAGTTTGTATGTTTGTAAAAATACAGTCCATCCTTTTTATAATAATATCATTTTAGTTGTTGAATAAAGTTTTAGTTTTATTGTAACATAGCGTTTTATTATGTCAAATTTTTATTCAATTATTGATGAAATTTTATGTTAAACTCTTATATTTTCAGTATTTCAATTCCTGATTTAGTTTGATTTCTTGCAAAATGAAAAAAGAGAAAAAAATAATGGTCTTGAGAGTGAAAAATTAAGAAAAGTATGTTGTCATCAAAAAGTATACTTAGATAAAGAATGAGCCCTGTTAGAAAAGTAAACATATTAAGTTTAAATATTTAATCATTATTCCATTAATTTGTATATAAGACTTAGTTACTATGGTTACTATGGTATGTATGTTTTAAATTTAAACAATTTGTTTCCATAGAAAAGAAGTTCAAATGATTAAGGATTATTGCGTTAGCTGCAAATATGTTTTTTCAGCTAATATGTTTTACCACGTTTTAATATATTTTGGAATTTTACATATATTTTGTGTGTGTCACCTTTAGAATATTTCTATTTTGAAATTGGTTTCTAAACATTGTTAAAACAACAATAAAGTTTTATTGGATCTTTTGTGGTATGGAATTAACGAAATAAAATTCCTCAATAGAAAAACACTAAGGCTAATACTTTAATATGTCATGTCATGTCAAGTGAAATGTAAATTTTTTTACGTGACCATATTTTGGAAATACTGATTTTAGCTTGCTCTATTGAGTATTTTAAACTATGATTTGTAGGTTAAATTTTTTGGTTCATTCATTTCATTCCTTGCAAACTTTCAATTCAAATGCAAAATGAATCTTTTCTTGTAATGAAACTTACAAATATAGTGGAACCTGTACAATACAGAAACAAAAAAGATACAATAGTTGTGATCTTGTGATCATTATTTATTTTAAAGCAATTGGTTTGATTTAATCATTTTTGTTTGGGCATATTATTATATTTTGAAGATAATAATTACAACATAACAAAATTGACTGAATATAGGAAATTTTTTATAGCTTTTTTGTTATACGTTGATAATGAATATTCATACTCATGAAATAAACTTTTTAGATTCTCTTATTGAGTGTCCTATAAATTCATATCTGCCAGTATGTTACCCTAGAATACTGTAGGTTATATCATCGGAAAAGTGACCTTGATATTTAGAGTGACACAGAGTGACAATCATCTTGATCATTAGTTTTTTTTTCAAATTTTGAAGAAATTTAGATTTAGTCCACCAAGAAGTGAAACTATTTGCTGCCCAGAAAACAGGGTTTATAGAAAACATTTATTGTATATTAATTGATGTCTCATTCTTTGTTTCCAATTTCTTTGAAAAATTGTATTATCATATTTTAATAAAGAAATTGGATTTTTTTGCTGTTTTCCTTGGTTACAACATGTTTTAGATTAAAAAGCATCAAATACGTGGATTAACACTTTTTGTTTCATGAAAAAACCTCTATATCGAGATATCCTAATTTACAAATTAGGCAGCAAAGAATTTCAACAAAGTTGATTTTTAAACAACTAACCTCCGAAAAAAAAATCAATAGAAACTGAATAACCTAAAAACTGTTTAAGAAGTGCACATGGAATTTTGGAGTTAGAAATATAATTTACTAATGAATTCAATGAATGTTCTGACATCATGAATGAACTAGCTACCAACAATATATATTTTTTGAATTAATACATTGAATCTCATTCATTGTTGAATTAATATGTCTTACTATATGGAAAGCAACCAACAATATATTTGCTCTGTTAAATACTTAATTATTTTTTTAAAATATAATTCACTATATTTTTTAAGTTTTACATTTTGTATTGGTTTTTAACCTTTGTGTTATGTCACCAAAGTTGGTTATTCCTGGATTGCATCTAATTTACCTGCTGTTATCAGATTATTTTTTTGTCTCTTCCAATTTTGCATCTTTGAATTAAGATAGCTCATTGCTTTTTTAAAATTATATTAGTTTTTGAAGATCTTTAATTTTAAAGAAACACATGCCAACACCTTGGCATCCCTGTGACACTGATTTCTTCCATATTCTGTTTGTTTGTGTGTATAGTTTTGTATAGTTTGTTTTTATATATAGGTTTTCAAAACATCTTGACCAGATCTTCTTTTGTTTTAAACATTATTATTTTGTTAATTTTAATGCTCATTTTTAAGGCTTTCCTACTCAAGCTTTCTTTTGTTTCAGCTTTCAACTTCCTTTAAAACTCCTCTTTGGCGTAAACTTTATTCTAAAGAGAGGTTTGTTATTTAGTGCAAATAAAATGCATTGCTTTTAAATAGAAAATTCAAAATATGAAGGCTTTTTCTCTTTATCTATTATAAACGTTATAATTGTAATATATTGAGCTGTTTAAAGGATACATTTGATTTGATTCGATTTGATATAATCTAATGTTCTAGTGTTTCTGCTGCATCCGGTCTATAAAAGCAAGTATATCAATGTTGTTTGGTAAAAATACTTTTAAATGCTATGGATTTGCAGTTCTTCTCATCTTGAGCAGTTAAAATTCTGAAAATCTTCTTTGAACCAACCAACCAACCCATTTTTGAAAGCGATGAATCTCCAGCTGAACATTTTATATTAATATGCAGTAGTCATGGAAGAGCGAATTGCATTAGTGGAAAATGAGAATGGATTGGGAATTAATTAGCTGTTACATTGGTGTGGTTGTATTCACCAACATATATTTAATTTTATTTACTGAGATAATGTATGGTACTACAGCGTTTTTGCTATGCACTTTCTTTTTTAGATGAAAATAAGTTTTTGACAAAAATAGAGTGAGCGATGAGTTTTCTTTTTGGTTCTAAAAACAACAAAACATTCAAACCTAGAAAAAGTATACCAGAAGGCACCCACCAATATGATTTATTAAAACATGCAGAAGCTACTCTTGGGTCAGGGAACCTTAGGAGTGCTGTTATGCTGCCCGAGGTAACGCAATTTTTTTTTTTTGATTATTGTAAGAATTATTTTTTATAAAATATAAGTTTCACAGATTCATTGATTGACTCTTTTTTTATATTCTTATTTTAGTGATTCGTTTGTTTTGGATTTAAATGTTTTATAAAAGTAGACAAAAAAAGTATTTTTTGAGGAAGTTTCTTTCACAAAATCCTTGAATTTGGTGAAAAAAAGAATATTGAGAAATTTCTTACTACTTACCATTAGTATAAGTGGGGAAGTTTTAGCTATAAGTAAGATTTTGTTAAAAAGTTGGGTGCACTTAATTTAGACCACTTAATTCAAAGTTAGTTGTTTTAACAATACGCTTGCAACGCTTTCGTTGTTATATAAACATTTAACGAGTACTTATCGTTTTCTGGAAATATATTTTTGGTGTCTCCAAATTGACCTCCAAATTTGATTACTAAATTTCATATTTTTTTTTAATGAATCCGCAAATATATTCACGAAAACGAAATAAATAAGTAATTGAGTAAATAATAAATAAATGATTTATACTCAATTTTAGGGTGAAGATTTGAACGAGTGGATAGCAGTTAACACTGTTGATTTCTTCAATCAAATAAACATGTTGTATGGGACAATAACTGATCACTGTACTCCCGAGTCTTGTCAAGTCATGTCCGCTGGTCCAAAGTTTGAGTATTTATGGGCTGATGGTACGTCGGTGAAAAAGCCAATCAAGTGTTCCGCTCCGCAATACATTGATTACCTCATGACGTGGGTTCAAAACCAGTTAGATGACGAAAGCTTGTTTCCCTCGAAAATTGGCGTCCCGTTTCCAAAGAATTTCGTAAGTATTGCAAAGACAATGTTGAAACGTTTATTCCGTGTATACGCACACATATATCATCAACATTTCCCGCAAGTCGTGAATTTAGGTGAAGAAGCGCATTTGAACACCTCGTTCAAGCATTTCATATATTTTGTGCAGGAGTTCAATTTAATCGATAAGAGAGAGTTGTCACCGTTGCAGGAACTCATCGATAAATTAGTCAATAAAACTTAGTTTACGAACGAACAAACTAGCTTGCTAATGCGCTATGTTTGCTTCTATGATGTCTAGGTTATTACTTACTTTCAAATTTTATACTTTTATTATAGTAAATTGAACTTTTGAGAAGGAATTTGCGTTGGAAATTATTTTTCCTACTTTAACTCATCGATGAATTATTCAATATAACGTTTACAAGTATAAGTTAACGGACGAAAAATCTGGCTTACGATTGTGCTATGTTTATCTAGGTTAAATTTTTGAAGGAATCGCGTTGGGATTTTTTTTTGCTATTCTTGTGTTTTCAATTGCACAGAAAGAAATTCAAATCTACATGATATTTCTTATTTTCTTCTGCTTGATGTTAAGTTTTAAATTAAATGTTGCTTTGGTGTGATTGTGATTTGGTGTTTGATTTGAAATATCGATTTCGATTATATACGCAGAAATGGATGTGCAGTACCGCATGTAGCTACCTAAGATATGCAGGGAATGATAAGGAAGATTCTCTGAATTGCGATTCGATAATGAAATTTCAAGATAAAGTATGATCACATATAATTATGTATATATTTTTGAGATGTTACAATCCTTTTTTTTTCATCTAAATAGCTATCATAAATTGTAAAATCTAACGATGTGACAAATATAATAAAGAAATACCATTAAATGATTACCTTAACAAATTATTTTTATTAATTAGCTTGCTTCATTATTTCCAGGCAACTGGTTTTGTTTTTAAAAATTGATATTTGCCTGGACTGTAACATGAAAGTCAAGTCAAGTTATTAGTTTATTATTACAGTACTGCAGTGTTCCTTTTATTGCAATATTTTTCTTACCGTGCGTGTATCATATTTAGAGTTGAATTTGCATCGTTTATATACCCCACAAATACATAGACAAGGCTATGTGAACTTGTTAATTCTCCATGAGTATTTCATACTTAGGGATTTTAACTTAGAACTGGTCGTCTTCAGTGCTACACAATTTTTATTCACTTAGTTACGTATAATTAGTCTCGTTGATTAGTTAGTTTTAATTGATGTACTTGTTTACACACATTATATTAATACGCCTATTGGCTATTTAGTACCTTTGAATGCTTCCAAACTAGAGCTATATTATTTGTTGCTTTTAATAACTCGAGGATTAATTCATTATATAGTCTAACCTATTATAAAACGTTATGAACCTTATAGAAGAAACTATATAGCTAGTAACTGTTGAATTGGTGTATTGACCATATTTAGTGTTATTCTTGAAAAATAGCACGCATGCGTGGTGAGAGTTTAAGTCATATCATTATCTATTTATCTTTATAGAGTATTATCATCTCTTTTCTCCGGTTTTCAGTTTTTTTTTTGCAAGTTTGAACTTTAAATTCATCATGATAAAAGAAATTGAAATTCTGTTTTTTTTTATCTAGAAACATGAAAAGAAGCGAATTGAAAATTACTTAAAATTGTGTTAGTGTTTGATAATTTCTTACCTATACCTAACTTATTAAGGTATATTGTCAAAGGGATCTCTATAATACTTTTGTTGTCAAGTAAAAGCGATAAAAAAATGTCAAGTAAATGCAATAAAAAAAAAATGTATTAACCGTTAAGGTAAACATGTTTTTATATAAAAAAATTTAATGACATCCATCAGGGAATTTCATTTTTTTTCTCAAATTAAAATTTAAAAGAACATCAAAATTGCCACATATATAAAGTTAAGACACTCATTCATTCGGCATCTCGAACTTCAGGGAATGAATTGGTAAGTTCATATTAATATCTTTTAACGCTAAAAAAATATATCAAAAAGTCGATGCAATCAAGGAGTTTTAAACTATGAGAAATCTGTATTGTCTGTATTGAATTGAGAATTTACGTTAATAATTTTAATGTTGAACTCAAAAATGATTGATCACTTTTGATTATTTTTTACTTTCTTAATATTATGATACATAGCAAAAGATATCTTCTGAAAAGATAAATTATTATAACGAGTAGGAAAGTAATTTAGAATGGCGAACTCGTTCTGCTAGAGATACTATCTAGTAGTCCAATGGGGTTGTTGTTTCTGAATGTAGGGGGAAATAGATAAGACAAGATGTTTTGTTTGTTTCTGAATCTTTGACTAGCTAGAATCAACTTAGTAAGAAATTAATTATTTGAATTATTGTAGCATTACATTATGTACGTGCTAAACTACAAAAAAAAATTGCGATTTCTTTCTCCGTTCATACGAAGACTTACTTATTTTTTTGTTGCTTAAAAAACCTTGCGAAACTATAATTCATAACGAAGTCCCTCAAGTTTATTAAAAAGTGATTCGTAAAAGTTTCTTTACGCGAAAAATGTTAAAAATAGCGATTCGCGAAATATTTGCCTCTTCCGCCTTCTTTTTTTCCGTTAAAGTGGTAGATGGGTTGAGAACAAGATAATTATCTTTTAACTAATTTTATGTGTTACAAGCCTTTAGTTGTATTAAAGTAACAGAAGAATTGCAGTTTAAGACAGCTTAGATTATGTATTTTATTTAAGACGTTTTTTAAATATGACAGTCGTTAACAGAAGTAATCTCATCGCTAACACTAATCGCAAGTGTACTTAATATTTCATATTAAAAAGTGATTACTAAACTATAATAAGGTGTTTGTAATCTTTTCATATATTATAGACTTAGAGGTCGCTTTCTCTTTTAAAAAGTGAAAGTAATATGAAAGTCAGTGGTAAATAATGGAAGAAGGGACTAGCACAAGTTGTACAAAGATCAATTTAAAATTGTTGATGCTATTTTTTAAGAGACTCATGATTTTCGACGGCGGTTAATTTTTTTTTATATTTTCATAACGGCTGTTAATAAATATTTGAAGAAATTTAAAACATTAAAAAAAAAATCAAATCTATCAATATACCTGTTCCTTTTTATGAGTGTTTATATATTCAAATCAAATCAGAAGTGATATATTTTAAAGTTACAGTTATTTTTAACCATCTGTATCTATCAAATTAAACAAAGTTTAAGTATCTATATAACTACTTTTATAATTTTAAACTTTTTAAATTATATATAATAGACCTAGTCCGCAAAATATATAATTTCTCAGCCTAATCAAAAAAAACAGAAAAAAAACGAAAATGACATTACATTACTGCTAATGCTATCAATAATTCTTGCATTTTATTCTATTGCATCGTTTTAAAGAATAGCAATGAGATTTCCTATTTTATATTTCTAAAAAATGTTTTCTTTAACGACCCGCGCCCGAAAATAAAACTATAAACCGAAGAAAAAGCGAAAATAACAATGCTCTTTGGAATGCATGGTACATACGGACAAAATACGGCTTTTACTATGCAAAAGACAAGTAAACACACTTTAATAAAGATTTTACAGTACACTCTAGAATTTTTAGTGTTTATATATTAGTTATGGTTCAACTTGCAGTTATTATGCTAAGAAAGACGATTTATCAAACAGTCGAAATGCCTTGAAATTTTTATAAAATTTCCTGTTAATAAATTGATTTCGAAATTAAGACTAAATAACAAATATAATTTCAAGTGAGATAGGTATGCTCTCCATTAAATCATAGTCTTAAAAAGTAATGAATGTTAATGTTTACATCACGTGACAAATTTCAGGTGACAAATTTTTACGGTACAAAGCTTTGATAGTGATTTTTTGTCTGGTGAGGCAATTGATTTCGTATTGCATGATATTGATGAGGATTTATTGGATAGGGAGCTCGAAGACAATGACACTGAAGGATTAAAGGAAGATATAAAAATTTGAAATAATTTATACAAGTGAATATGCTGCTAACTACGTGATAATAATATTTATAAAATGCCACTTTTTAATAATATTTTAATGATACTGATGATACTCGTGGATATATGATATGATATTCAAGGAAGAGTAGGATTTGTTGCAAAAATGCGTAAAATTTTTGTAGAAGTTTATTTTAGAAGTACTACAACTGTACATCACTTAACTTCAATATAAATAAACAATATGAACTAACGAAAAACTATGAAGGAAAATCAATATATGACAACATTATTGAAACATGTGAGAGTTCTATTAATAAAGAGATTCGTGATAACACTCTAGAGAGTATGTATTTTTAAGAGTGCGAGCATTCAGTTTAGCAAGAGATTTAACAAGAAAACATTCTAATAGAGTTAAAGTTTAGAGTTTACACAAAGGTATTGAAAAGAGAATGGACATGCCATGGATAACGTAAGAAGCATAATCTAAATGTATAATTAGAAGAGATGAAGAGATGAAGTAAAAAGAAGAGATGAAGTAACTAATTCATTTCGATTTCGCAACTTATTTATGCTTCTATAGACATGACCTACGGGTATATTTAGTTCTTTTGCAAGGCTTCATTTCTTTTTATGAACTAATATTATTATCTATGTTTCTATTCAATAATAAATAATAATTTAACTTAACATAAGTAAAATTCTGTTTTGAAATAAGAATGTAGGAAAAATATGTTGACAACACGTATGTTGAAAAATAGTTCCCGAAGGAGAAAACGAGAAACCTCGATACATTAATATGCTTCAAATTCGACCAAACTCGACCAAAAGTAAAAAGAAACATGCACTTATGACAAAACTCATGACTAAAAAAAGTATTAATGCCAAGAGTAATTATTTTCTATTTTCTCTTCGAAAGGGCAGTCTTATCAACAGCAAGACATTTTTCTTTTCAACCATTCTGCGCGAAATTTCTTCTATAATAAACTTTCATTAAATTAACAAGGAAACATAACAATATCTTAAAACTATTGATATTACCATCACAAGAATGAGAGTATTAAAGCAAAACACTCATCTTGTGCATGGTAGTGGATTCAAATCTTAATTATAGTACAGTTATTAAAATATTCATAAAATTAATTATCAAGTTTTGTTCATCGTTTGCTATACAAACAAAATGCACATGTTAATAATTAACTCTTTCAACATGACAAACATAATAGTTTACCACAAACGAAAAGTAAAGAAATATAATAAATAATATAAAATCAGGAACACCTGAAAGGTCGGGCGGGTAAAGGGACTGCCTAACCAAAATTTACGCCCTTCCATCTGTAAGCTTTGCGCAGTGGCATTACCATAGTCGATGAGGTCCTACCGAGACGTGGTTATTGCTAATTGAAAACTTTTCCCAATATCCCGCTAGACGTCGCTAAATGCGACGGCTATGCAATGTTTGGAGG
>JAUELD010044497.1:1324-28081 GCA_031471615.1 Aglantha digitale
TACTCAACACTACTAGCCTCACTCTATAATAATATTATTGTTTACTCAGCACTACTAGCCTCACTCTATAATAATATTATTGTGTACTCAACACTACTAGCCTCACCCTATAATAATATTATTGAATATCGGGAATGTAGATCCCGACAATGTGGTTTATAACACACTACCTAGGAATTGAAGCCACTACACCGCAGCTATTTACTTACTAAATGACGCATACATATCTTCTAAAGATTAAATTTTGTAGGAAGTCTATTTTGCTCTCTTCCCCTAGTCCACTAATGGATAAGAAGATGAAAAACACCTTATGTACGTACAGATAAAACACACATTTCTATTAATCACTATGTTTAAGGTATTCAACTAATTAAAGATTAATTTCAATAAATAGACAAGACGGAAAAGTCTGTTAAAACCGTTCAACAATATATCCCTACCAGCCCTCACTCGCTGAATTAGTGAAGCAGCATATCAACACAAAGTCTCTATATATTTATCCTTTTGATGTGATGATATTTCAGAAAGCCTAAAATCATAATAACAGTGTTTAAAAGCCCTGAAATAAAGATGCCGCCAAAAAAGTCACAAATAAAGAATGTTTCTGCTGAGAACGAAGTAGAAATGGAATGTTCTGTGGATAAGATATTATCAGAACTGAACAAATAAATGATAAGTTAAAAATGTTGCAGATTTTTGAAATCCAGTTGAAAAAATTAACAAAGAACATTGTTTCAGTAAAGCAAGCACAACAGTTTCTTAATTATTTATATAAAGAACAAATGGCATATACATTGAAAGTTATTACTTCAGAGAACACACACTTTAAAATGTTGTCGGATGAATTAAAAAACAACAACTACAAGCTAGCCCAAGACGTCAATGATTTTGAACAATATGGTCGAAGGGAGATGGTTGAAATAAATGGGGTCAAAGACGTCCAAAGGAGAATACTGAGAATGTTGTTTTAAAATTTGCAGAATCACTGAGAATGAGGATAAATTTAGTTGATATTGAAGTATCTCATAGACACAGAAACCATATGCTTCAATTATCGTCAAGTTTAATAACAGCAGATTTTTTGTATGTTTCCTTCAAAAATATGAAACTTTAAATTCAATTTGGTTTTCTAATGAAGAAAAGCATATTTATGTAAATGAAAGTTTGACATTTAGTCATTAACATGCCCTAAATGTGAACACTTTGTTTATGCTGAAGACTATATTTTGTGAGTTATGCCGAGCATGGTTTCATTTGCCTTGTAATGATTTAAAAAAGAAAACCTTTAATATTCTAAGCAATGATCAAACTGATTGGTACTGTCTAACATGCATTAAAAAGAAATGCCTTTTCAAAGTTGTTCAGATAAATTCCTTTCAAAATTTTATTAGTTAAATTTTATTGTTTGCTCTATAGAATTTGATTATGCCAATGATTTACTAATAAAATGTAAAGGTAAAAATGACTTTGTTCATGTAAAATGTGCAAATGTTTCTAAATTTTCTATTTTATCTAAAAGTTTTGGTATTGCGAAGAATGTAATATATTTCCATTTGCTGAACTTTCTGAACATGCATTTGCAGATACCATATTAACTAATCTAGAAAATGAAAGCACTCTTTTACCTGAACTTGATATAGACAAAGTAAGTTTTGATTCTCTTCCAAAAGTTAAAATCCCTAATGTATATATATACATATAGAGACTTCAAAAATTTGGACAGTGATAAATTTGTTTCTGATCTAGAAAATCCTAATTTAGATCAAACTATATTAAATGTAGAAGGAGAAGATGAAAAGTATAATTGTTTACACGATGCACATATGAAAATTTATGAGGACCAAGGATAAGGAAATTTACAAAGCTTACAAGTATTATCGAGACAAATTAAATCATATTTTAAGAAAAAGCAAATCGAATTATTTCAGAAGTTGTTTTTAAAGTATTCAAATAATCTTAAAAAGTTATGGGAAGGCACTGACAGATACTAAAGAATATAGCTTATCTCCTGATTGTGTCAATTAAAATGATATTTCTAGAACAGATCCATTTATAATTACAAATAGTTTTGATTCTTACTTTTGTAATATTGCTAAAAATCTGGTTAAAAAGTTGAACTCTACAGACAACCACAGTTTCAAATCTTTCCTAAGTAAGGACAATAAATTATATCCAAACCCCTTTTCACCAAACCAGTAAACTGTCAAGAAATGAAAACCTTTATTGATACCACCAAAGCAATTGATGTTTATTTTTTTAATTCTTAGTTAGTCAAAATGGTTGGTGCAATTGTTTCTGTTCTTTTGGCTGACATTATAAACACATCATTTTACTAATTTTACTTTTCCCGAGAAGTTGAAGTATGCTTACTCCAGTTTTCAAAGTTTAGTCAAAATTAGAGATCGGAAATTATAGGTTTGTATCTATATTGCCCCTTTTTAATAAAATCATTGAAGAAATTATGAAAAAACAGCTTTAACATTATCCTGATTCTAAAAATATTCTTTGTAATGCTCAATTTGTTTTCAGAAAATTTCAGATTTGGTTTCAGATCCACTTATATGGCAGTAGTTGATATTTTATCACAAATTTATTATTCATTGGAGAATAAGGAGATCCCATGTAGTGTTTTTATAGATCTTTCAAAGGCTTTCGATACTGTGGATCATAAAACTTTGCTCCAAGAACTTTCACATTAATGGTGTGCGTGGTGTTGCAAATCATTGGTTTAGTTCATATCTTTTAGATAGGTCAATCAGTGAGGATAGGTTCAAAGCTCTCTGCAAAAACGTTTTTAAAATATGGAGTTCCTCAAGAACCAGTCCTTGGTCCAATACTTTTCTCTACTTGCTGATGACACCAGTGTAACTATCTCTTCACCAATTTTAAAGACCTTGGAAGAATTAGTAAATTCTGAACTTGAACTCGTATCTAATTGACTAAAAGCCAACAATCTTACTGTAAATACTGGGAAATCTTATTTTGTTGTTTTTAAACAAAAGAATCAATTTCAACTAACTGTTTCTCTAAATGGGAGTTTATTAGAAAAGAAGAACACTGTGGGTACTCAGACATTTTTATTGATTCTGTTTTGACATGGCAGCCACAGATCTGTCATGTTAAAAATAAACTTTCTCATGGCTTAGGTTGTTTATATAAACTACGCCATTTTTAACCCAGAAAAACACTCCCAAGTATCTATTATTCTTTTATGTATTCACATATTATTTACAGTATATGGTGTAGGGTTCAGCTAACAGTTCTTTACTAAATAGCATTTCAATCATTATGAATAAGGCATTTAGAGCTATATTGTTTAAAGAAAAGAAAGATCCTATTTTATATCTTTACAATGACCAGTTCTTAAATTTTGATATCATAAAAGAGTTCTCATGGATAAAAATAATTTTTAAATTTAACCTCGGTCATTTACCTTACTTATAATGATGCTAAATGAAATTAAAATAAATAAATCAATCAATCACCAAATAATGTAAATACGGTTAGTGTTTTATACTGATATGACGTCACAATCAATAAATTTAATGACTCGACATTATAAATAAGTCCTCTTGGTTATCTAAACTATAGCTAATTCCTTTGGTAATACCTTCAGTTAACTTGGGACTTTTGTTTCCATGACAGTAAGGTCGCCATGTTATTCAGTTAAAAAACACCAAGTAATAATTACTACTTTCGCGTCCGATAAATTCCCTAGTAGCGTAATGTTTACTTATTGCTACGTTAACACGTGCGATATTTTTTGTTTTTTAAAATCTTAGGTAGCTTAGTGTTTTATATTAAGTGTTATATCTTTTAAAATGATTTTGTCTCTATCTAATTCACTATCTATATAATCTTTCTAATTATCATCTCATAATGTAAATATATATTATATAATTCCATTTTAACGAAGAGCAATTTTCACGCTTATAGCTACACACATTACTCATTCTGATCATAATCGACATAAATATAAATATGATAAGCAAGATGCCAAATCGTTAACACAAATACTAAAAATATTTTCCTACACCATTATTAAATAGATGACTTAAAAGATTTTTTGTGTATTTTTATTTATATTTAATTAGATAGTTTTTGTTTTGACAAAAAAAAAGAATAGTCCAGGCCACAGGCACAGAGGGCAGCAGCAGACATTATACTACGCTTAGTCTGAGGCGGTGCGTAAGCATGCTTTCAAAGCATTATTTTTTTTAAATTGTACAAAGACATTTACATTTACTAATTTTGTTAACAACATAAAATAATATCACAATCCTTTGTTTGATGATGTTCAAAAGACTTAGGTAGATTGATATTTCATACAAGTAAAGTTTTTAATGAAATTAATATTATATATTTATATGACTATAAGGGCTTCTTCCTGAGTGATTGGAAAGTGATTATTTTTTATCGTTTACTTTATATATGGTTGACAGATAATATGCATCTATATATGTGTAATATGTGCTAATTGAAGTCAATTAATATTAATACCGTAATAAAACTGGTATAATCTTGCCTTATAAAAATAATAAAAAATCTGTTATAAAATGAAGCAAAACTATGGACGCTATGTTTATATGTAACTTACCCCATATTTCTTCAATAAGCGATGGAATTTGGTGATAAGTTTTCTATTGATATACTTAAAAAATAACAAATATTCAAAGTTTTAATACAAAATAGTTTATTTTGTTTTTTCAACTTATTTTTCATATGTTTGTCAAAGAACTCTGTAGTTTACATTTTAGATTTATTTCTTTTTGATATTGCTTAGCTTTCTTTGAGTTTTACTGCAATGAATAACAAGTTTTGAAATAGTTTTGTTTAATTCTTTGTTTTTACTTATAGTATTTCATGTTTTTGTTTAGAAGTTTTCTATTCTGAAACAGATTTGTATATCTCAATAATATACCATTCTAATATGAAATAAAATATACCAAATATTTTGGCGTGTATGACTCAAACTTTTAAAACAATATTAACTTTTATAGTTTTATGTTATAATCTTCGCAATAATATGTAATAAAGTTTATGTTCAGACTATATATGCTATCACCATATTAACCATGTCATATCAATAATATGTAACACAGATGTAGTATAAACAAACTTTTCCATTTATTATCGATTATAGTATATTTTAGTTGTCTCATCAAAACATAATTTTTTTATAATGTTATCAACATGAAAAATAGTACACAAGTTGTTCATAACCAGTTCACACCTCAGCAACGTCACACAGGATACCTCCATAAAGGTAAATTATCAGTTTGAATAATTCAATATTCTAAACTTTTCCTGAAACTTCCTTCCCGCTTCTTTGCTGATAAGTTTTTCCAATGTAGTCAAACTACAAATTTTTAGATTGTCTCTATTATAGTTGTACACTTTTTCCATCAACGTTTCTTTAAGAAACTGCAAAAAAACCTGCAAAATCATTGTTTTCCTATTTTCATTTCAGAAATTTTGTGCTTATCAATGTTTTTACTATTTTATTTATTTATGATATTGTAATTGCTTTGTCAATTGACTGAAAAAGTAATGAAAAGCATTGATAAGCATTGAGCTATATATATTAAGAAAATAATCATTGAATTGTAAGCATAGTTTGACTGGCATGTAAAGAAAATACTGACTTAACAATGAATTAATTTCATGATTGCCAGTGATTAATCATGTTCTACGTTTTTCATATATATGTAAATATAAAATTAAAATATCAAGTGTAAATTAATCTGTTTTCTTTGTAGTTCATAATCCACTGACTATGTTTAGATTGTGTTTGCATTCTTACTAACATCACAGAATAATTTGACCTAATTCTTTCAAAGATGTTAGTATCATCATTGAAATAAAACTCTTTAATATAAGCAGCTGACATTTTTTTGTATACATCACAGGTCATTCAACAGTGGCAGCATCTGCATCAATACCAAGCAAATATCAAACAATTGTTGTGAAAAATAATGAAAAACATGGATTCAGTTCTGGTTGTAAAAGATTTTCTGTTAACAAGTTTGTATGTATATTCTACTCTCTATTTACAATTTATTTTACTATTAATTAGTTTAATTTAATTAATTAATTACAGTTTCTTTTACAAGTTTTTCTATAAAGAGACTTACAATTTATTCTAGAATCTTTTTCTAAAAGACTTATATTAACTTTTTCTTTGCAAGGGACTTTTACTTGTATTTTTTATGTTGTAGGATGACAGTCCAGGACCTGCTAAATATGATGTGACACAGATTAAAGTCATTGAAAGCAATGCATCTCTCTCACAGAAAGGTTTAGGGGGTTTCGCTTCAAAGGTTTGTCACATTATACCATGCTTTTTTTTTAAGTCAAATAAAGTACTTCTTCGCTAACCATTAAATTTGTTTGAAGATGTATCTAAAAAGTTTTATGAAAGGTTTGTTTATGAATTCTTGTTTCAAAACCTTTAGGTGAAACGCTTTCCTATCAGGTTTAATCAAGACAGTTTTATTGGTCCAGGTATAATACTTTAACAATATTCGAGTGAACTCTTGAGCAATAACCTTTAGTGAATAAGCTTAACACATGATGATCACTTTATTTAGGTCAGTATGATCCTAAAGCACAACAAAGTCATGATTTCAACAGAGCTAGTTGCACCAGGTATAATTTAGGATAAACAAGATGTTATATATATACTAATACAAACATACATACAGAGGGTGGTTTCTTATACATCTAATTACATTTTCAATAGTATAAACTCTTGGCCGATTGGAAGGCGTCTAAGTAATTTAATCATTTCAAATCAATAAAAACAAATCAAACTTATATATGCAGTATTTATGATGTGGTGAATTCTTTTAGTAATTTTCACAAACCATTAACAGTTTCAAAAGATTTGAAGAAACATCAAACTCCAGCACCGAATCAATATAACGTAAGTTGTCTTCAAGTTGTCATTTATTCACTTCAACTAGTTGATGTTTAATGTAAGTTGACTTCTTGTTTTCCCTTACTACCTATTATTTACTGATATATATTTATGTAAGTCATTCTTGAGTGAAAGATTGATTGAATTTATATCTGTTTAGATATCACGAGAGTTTGTCGGGGCTAACAATGGTGACACTAGAAATGCAGCATTTTTATCAAGGTGAGTGTACTTAGTTACTTAGCTTTAATCTGTGGTAGGTTAAGTGTTAGTGTCATGTTCAAATTGTAAGTTGCAGTATTGTATGAAAGCTATTCTTTTGTAATAGAACTAAGCGAGAAGTGATGAATGGGAAACCAAATACAAATGTTCCTGCACCTGGTAAAATTTTCGGTTTCAATAAACTTTGTACGTTATGGTTAACAAACTAAGAAACTGATTTATGGTTTCCTATCGTTGGTGTTACTGATTTACCAATAAACTTCTTTTTTTTCTTGTCAAGAAATTAATTTGTTAATAAAAATCTTTCGAAATTAAAGTTGATCAATTAATCTAAACATCTTTTAGGGTCTTATGATGTGAATGATAATTTGACACGACCCAATGCACGTGCAACGCAAGCGCCGTTTAAATCAACGACCTATCGCACCTTATTACCAATCGATACTGAAAACCCGGGTCCAGGAACTTATCATCCTTTTGAACAAATCCAATATAATTCAAAGAGAAGGCTTCCGTAGGATGTTTTTTATTCGTTATAACTTAACTTGTAACCGTCATAAATTAATTTTTCAACGCAATCATTCAACCGGCAAACGATTTCTGTTCCATCACATTCTATACAGTATGTTTTATTTACCAATCTATTCTTTACTATTTTGTTTATGAGTGATTTTTTACGTGTAGACGCAAACATTACCTATGCATATCAGCTCCCGCTATGCCGATGTCACTTACTCTGCCCACACCAGGTCCTGGTCAATATAATTTAGTAGATTACAATGGACCTCCCAGAGAATTTATCAGCAGCTCAGTGTTTTTATCGACTACCAATCGTTGGGATAATAAAAAATCAAAAGCACCGGGTCCAGGTATTAACAAATTTATTTTTTCTTTAGTGTAATAGAATAATTAGGTTGAATCTGTCATTTCGAGGTTAAATTTTTTTTTATAGGATCGTATAACCCTAAACGAGATACGAAGAGATCATTTATTTATAACATTAGTGAAAAATGGATTTGAATTTATTTTTTTTACTAATAAATGTTTTATAGTTAATGTAACAAATAAATTATGCTAAATGATAAGTTTTGTTTCTTTTCCTCTTAACCTAGCTTTGAAGATTAAAAATAGTAATAGTCAATTACTTTCTTTGGTTCTTTGAACACTTTTATAAAAATATTAGCCCCCTTATTGGTCATTAAGTTTCAGAACAACTTAATGCCTGAAGAAAAGGAAAATTGTACATTAAGGCTCCAAAATTGATCATAATTAGATAAATAGCTAAAATGTATCAGTGCAATAAGACCAACGAGGCTTAAACGAAAAGCATCCCATCGGAAGAGTAAATTGTAAAAAACTGCCCAATTTATTTAAAATATTTTTAAACAAGATTGATTCACCCAAAATTCCTTGTTTAGATGTCACTAAAAAAGAATTTGCATTTGCTAAAACTCTACCGCAATGCAGTGTGAAAGTCATTTTTCAGTCATCTTGCAGACTTTCTATTTTTCTTTTTTGTTTGTTATTCCAAAACTTTTACGTTCTAACTTAGTTTACGAATTCTTGTAGCAGCTGCAACGCTACTTATTATGACGAAACTTCATGCCATTTTAAAGTTAGAACATCTGAACACATTGGTTTAACTCCTTTGACTGGTAAACGTGTAAAAACTCCCAAATCATTTGCTATTTTAGATCATCATCTTTTTACCAACCATATAGCCACTTTTGATGATTTCTCATTCCCTTCAGCTGAAACTAATGTATCTTATCTCTATCGGAGGAAGGTTTTTGCTCAGTCCCTTGGTAAATACGCTGGATAATTTTTCCTGGAGAATATTCACCTTATCCTCGTCGTTAAAAATCACGGAATCGGCGTCTTTAATGTTTCGCAACAGCGAAGAAACACCACTCTTCGTTTTAACCTTTTTTACGAATATATATCCAAAACTCTTTAGGTTGCCATTACCGATAAAAACCAACAAACAAATTTGCGAGACAATGACAGATTTGGTTTAAAACCTAGAAGATTCTCAGTAACGGTTCAAACAGTATTTTTTGACATAGATGTATTTAACCCAGTAGCCGCAAGATACTGAAGCGCAAAGCTTTCAAAGTTTTACTTACAATATGAAAAGGAGAAGAAAATTACAATGAACGGATAATGAATGTCGAATATTGTAGTTTTACGTCTTTAGTGCTAACGGTTAATGGAGTATTGGTCGTGAAGGTAAAAAGTTTTATAGATGCTTGGTCGAAATGATCACAAAAAATAACCTTAAAAACTTACGCTGTAGTTTTTGCAAGGTCAAGAGGAAAACTTCGTTTTCGTTACTTCGCTCAGTAGTGTTGTGTGTTCGAGGAAGTCGCCCGATTATGTATTAAGACTGGGGAGAAACTGGGAGGTTGTTTTGAAATTCGTCTTTGTTAATCTGGAGGGTTATACGACATCTTCCCGTCTCACACGTAAATATAAACAAAGGAACGACGTAATATGTTAAAAGGACAAGAAAACAGAGAAAACACAGTTTGTATGAAATGTTATGCGCGAAAGACTACATGTTTAATCGTTGACTGTATGGTTGATGGCCACTATTGATACTATAGAAGATGCTTCTCCTCTTCAAGGAAGTAGTAGCAGTGTACTCCCCCCCCCTGATCCAGTAAAAATCCGTGGCGTTGGACATTTGACTTTGTAAGAAGCTTTTTACATAGCTTGATTCTAGTTTTAGACAGATGAACATTTAGCTAAAGGTTTTCTATTCCTTCCTAGTTCTAAATGCTTCATATGAAAGAAATTTTTTGACAGAGTTTTGTTTATACAAATTAATAATATTTAATTAGATAGCTAGAAACAACTTTCCTAACATAAGGAAGAACTATGTAACATTATAATTCATTCAACCACTTGGGCATTGTCCTTGTATGTAATGTTTTATATGTTTATTTAAAAATAATTTTTTGAACGCATTTAAGGATAAGACTGGGAAATGGAATGCTATGTTGGTGAATCTACGTGATAAAAGAATAAGCTCTTATTAGGTTATCCATATTTAGTAGAAGAGTACCAAAAACAACTATAATTAACAAGATAAAGGAAGAGTTTTACATTATTCATTTTGTTAGAACTCTTGTGAAAATGCTAAAACACATTTTCAAGGATTTTTAAACTAATGCTTTTTCTAAATATTTTAAAGGACTATAACTTGAAAACTACGTTGTCCTAAGAGGGGGTACATACCTTTTGATGATCCCCTCAAAGTCCTATCACATGATCCCCACAAAGTCCTATCACCTGGTGTACTCATATCATTGAAGTTTTTAGGGTCAGTTTAGTTATTACTTATATATATAGTACTATTATGATTAACGTACTATGATAGTTCTAACAAAAAGTCTTTACTTGACTATCTAGTCTAATAGAAAGCCTTCATCATTTATCATTTTCAGTTGTTGTTTTTATATATTTTTTTTTTAGATTTGGTTTGTCCAACAAATTCGAAACAGATTTCCCTTCTTGCCTCACTGGAAAAGTAAGCTAATTTTTTTTGATTTTTTAAGTATTTCTATCTTTTTGATAAAAGTTTTCTATAAACCAAAAAATCCTTACTAGTAATAGGGTCTTGTTCCAATGCCGAGATCTAACAAACAAAATTTTTATTGTAACATATTTTATGTAAAATACAGAGAACATAAAATAAAATATTGGCAAATATTAATGAATTGAAAAAGTTACTTTGATAAAAATGCTAAATTCAGAGCAATACTTATATTTAAATAGCAAATAATATTTTCCATCTATATTTATTTCCAATATGTAATGTACATGCATAAATGACACACCCATTTAAAAAGGGGTGATAGGCCCTTAGATGAACATTGTGTGGGACTGGAGAAGACCAGTGCTAAGCTGAATGCCCTTAGTATACAGTAAGACATTTAAGAAGAATAAACATGTTGGTATAGCTTGTCTATGCATTTGCATGAGTATGCGAAAGATGCAAAACTTACCATAAACAATATCACAAGTTTTGACAATAAACTTTTTATATTTAATCAAATTAATGAATAATGAAAAAACTTTAGATGATCTATGTTGCTTATTGGTTACAACATATCAACATAACAGTAGGTCTATAGCAGGTCTATAGTAAAGCTGATGAAATCTAAATGTTTTTATCACTGATTTCCTTTTTTAACATGAAATTAAAAATAATATTAACTTCGATCTGTAATAAGTATTTCTTTCCGTACGCAATTGAAAGTTTAATCTGAAAATGAAACTACTAAAAAATCTCCTGCTAAATCAAGCTCAAGTACTAAAATTTACTCAGAAAGTTCAAATTTTTCAAAAATAATTTTCAATATTTTAAAAAAATCTCAGTAAGTTTCACCTTAAAATAATTTACTTAAAGATGAATTATTTCAAAAACCTGCAGATTTTTTAATTTTGTAATTAAACACTACACTACAGGTCATAAGTTATAAAACCATCAGTGATTAAACAGATTTTAAGAAAACTTTATTTTCCAGGTAAGTCGTCTTAAAATTTTTATTTGACTTTTGATATTTTAATATTGCTCATTTTTTTTTTTGTGTGTAGGATGTGTAGCACATTTTTTAACATTTAACAGATACATAGAGATAATTTTTAAATCGCTTCAGAAGTTGTCAAACAAATTTTCCTCTTTAAACATGAAAAATTGTTTTTAACATTACCACAGCCTAATATTTTGTGATTGTTTTAGCTTGCTCCTGAAGAGTTTGATTCTACTATTGTCCGAATTAATCGTATATTGGGACGGACATTACCTAACAATCTACGTTGGTTGTTCTGTGGCTGCATATGCTGCTGCTGCACTTTCGGGATGTCAATGTGGCCGGTGGTATTCCTCAACAAAAGAGTAAGTTGTTTACCGATATTGTATAAGTTGCAATTTTATAATGAAAATGTTGCTATTATCAGTGTGTTCTTTTTGTAGACACGAAATCAGCTGGAAAAAATTATTGACTCCGAAAACAGAAATTTATATCATAAGGTAATTTTTTTTTTTTTGGAGATTTCTTATTTTCTTATGCTTCTTTTCTTCTCAATTTAATTTCTCAATTTTTGATTTTAGTTAAGTTTGCATTTAAAAATAAAAAAACAAATGATGTCATCAAGTAATATGATGGAATATGTAAGTTAAATGTAAATTTTGCAGACAATAGATGAGTGTGAAAATGATCGATGTAATGTAAATGTTATCAATACCCTTGTACTCTTGACTAGTCGAACAACCAAGTGAGAAAATTCTGACACAAAAAGTCACTCTAAAAAGTCACTTATCACGTAGTTACAGTAGTTATTATTTAACCTTGTTTTGTCTATGAATATTTTTCTTTTTTAGGTGTTGCTGATAGAATTCCGACCAAAGCAGGCGATATTTAAGCCTGATTAGCTCAACGGGTTAATGCAAATTACTTCATATAATACTTTTTTTAAAAAAAGTTATGCTATGATAAAAAGTTTGCGCAGGCGCAATGTAACTTAATGCATCTAATTTTTGTTTGATATTAATTTTCATGCAAGTAGTTTGTGTTATCAATGTTGTGCTTAATATAAAGATATTTTCGATATACATTGATGAAAACTGCTAACTGGTTTGTTTAATTCGAACGCGGTTGCTATTGGACAGTTTCGTCAACAATTCCAATATGATGTTTTTTAGTGCCCATGTATCTATTTATAAGAGTTTATTATATAAATCAACTAAATATTAGTTTTAAAATATAATCGTTCTAATTTCCTTGTACGCTTTTATGCTAATTAATTTTTTTCATTCTGTACACATTGATAAGCCTTGTAAATATTAACATTGTCTTCATTAGCCTAGTTACTCCTTATTATTGTCTACACCAGTCTAGATACTCCTTACTTCTTCTGTGCATTTGTTTTGCAGATTATCGTTTGTGAGCGTAGATTTAGAATATTTTGGTAGAAGAATATAAAGACTTATTGTTGTTATTATGGCGCTCTTCGTGTGAATTATGTACATATGACTTGTAGTTAAATAAATAATCTGTGTTTCATGTCTATGCGTTATTATTCATGGTATATCTGACCAAGGACTTAACCAAATGGCAAGTAGTTCATATAGCAAGATCACATAAAAATTTAAACCTTAAAAATAAAAGTAAACATTAAAATCACATAAAATACTCTAATACTACCCTAGCCCTAACCCTGACCCCAAGCCCTAACCCTTATATGAGTTATTCATACCTTGCTATATGAATTACTTTCCAACCAAATTATTCGTCCTTAAAAAGTTTAAAATGAAGACTCCGGTTTGACCAGAATTTTTTAAATTGAGTTCTTTTAAAACACGAAAAGTGCTTTTCCTAATACTACTATAACTAACTTCTCAGAAGGTTATGTTATGGGAAGACATTATAACACACGTTACCACTTTACCCCAAATTGCAAATTACAGTTGCCATGTAAATACCACTGAAATTAATTAAAAGGCTAAGGGTAGCAAACAAGACCTTAAATCATGTTTCTCACATAATAATAAGAAGAGTAGAGGCGGCGATAATCTCTTCAACATGCTTGCTAAGATATAAAACACAACACAATAAACTCATTTCCGTCTCTTTCTTCATATTGTCTGTCACTTGTCTATTCTAAAATTAATAATTCCTTAACGCCATTAAAGTAATTTTGATCAATTTTCATGCCGTCAGAATCTGTCATAGCAGAACATCCAACATAGTTGTCCTCAGTAACTTGACGAACACTTGATCTGATGAAGAGGAGTTAGTCGGTTGTGACTTACGACTGTTTTATCTATCCATTCATTGATTCTTTATAAATGAGATACTAGTGACGAACCAGTTAATTTTCATCAATCAATTGTGACGTAATAGCGGTAATTAACAAAGAAACTGCTACAAACTAGTCATCAGGGAACTGTAACGTACCAATAACTGAACTTTTGACCCACATAGCTTAAGTAAGTAGGTTTAACAATTAAGTATATGTTGTAACATTTGTTTGCCACACATTTGTTTTCACACGTGTCATTAGGTGAACAGGCTATAGGTGACGCAGGTAATAGGTGACGTAATACATTACTGTAGAATATAAAAAGTGCAAATATAACACATAGTTATATAGATGGGTTGTAGCTTGTGCAGCCTCCTGAAATTGTTTCAAGGAAATAAGTTTAAATGTTATTTTCAGTATAAGTTTAAATGTTCAATCATTTGTTGGCACATACAGAGGTGATTGTATCAGGTACAGATTTTCTCCAAATCAATAAATCCTGCTCTCTATCTTTACAGATTATAGTATCGTTATTAAAATAGAAAATCGCTTGCAATTTTAGAGTATTATTAATATATCAATTGCAGTTGGAAAGAACAATGTGGTTTTCTTTCCGTTTGTTTGCAACTTGGTGATTTCGTGTCGTCACGTCATCTTTCGTGTGTAAACATCTACTTGTTGGTGTTTACCTAAAAAGTCAAACGCTCAAAGTAAAAAAAAAATCCTTTCCTGACCATTATTTAAAGCTATCTGAAAAGTATCTATAAAAAAAATCATTTTAATGTGTCAATGTTTTCGTCTCTAGGGTTGAGACACACACTATTTTGTCATGCTTATGTCAGCATTTTGTCATTAACGTTCGCACATCTTTTACGGATTAGCGTTATTATAGCAAAACTTTTCTTCAGTCAACTTTCGTGTTTATTTGTCAATAATTAGCGAGGTTTAGGCATTTAACAGTAAACAAGTGGAGGAAGTATTATCAAAGTAGGTATTGTAATCATCCTTACTCAAGCCTTATGGTTTCCACCTTATTTCACAACTTCAATTCTGAAAAAAACATGGATGTTTTGGAAGGTAATACTTTTGTTTGAATAATATACAACATATATTACAACGACAATCATGATAACAATGATAATAATACTGATGTTATTGAAATACATAATAGTGGGCACATGTTGTTAGGTTTAATGGGATGGAGAAGTTAATTGCTAATAATAATTCTTACTTTGGTTTGATTGAAGTTCTGGTGTGTTCCGTGCTGTATAGTTGAAGCTCATGGTGTGTTCCAGGTTGTACAGTTGAGCAGAATGAACGTTAGTGTGCCAAGATAATTTAAATGAACAACTGTATAATTTGTGATGACAAACTATATACAATATACAGAAAACTGTGTTTTTATTTCCATGCTTTTGATGTTTTTATTCCATTTTATTCAAAAGGACGTGTTTTTAACGCTTTACTAGTTTAAAGTATTTGCAATTTAAAATTCAACCTTTTGAATCCACATTTAGATAAGCACTCCCTCAATCTCGAAGAAGACAGCAGCCTAGATACGAAACAAAACTACTTAAATTTTTATCTTGGAAGTTCTGGGGAAAGTGAAGCAACAAAATCTTCATCTACTCCTTCTGATACATCATCGAAATCACCAAAATCAGAAATTACCCTAAATGCATTACAACACGAACAAAACAACTTGATACAACAACGTATACACGACCGAACAACAAGTTTGCGAAACATGAGCAATCCTCTGGCAATCACATGGCCTACCTATAACAACTATTCACGCCCGTTTTCAAATATGATCATGAATGCTCCAGGAACAAGCCCTGCTTCCTGCTTGTCAACAAACCCTATTCCTGCTTGTATGTTCAATCCCAACAGAACAGTTCAATGGTTTAACAGAGCAAATGTTACGAATGATCCTTGGTCTGTAGATTACACACAAGGTAAATCAATTAAATGTTTAACCTACCTTCACATATCTTCACAGAGCATAACTAGCTTATAACATATAAACGGGTTTTATATACGAAATATCATTTAAGAATAAAGTTTTTCGTTTTCAATGATTATTAGGCAATAATTCTTAATTTTATTAGAAATATATGATCAATAAAATACTTGAAGTTTGTTCAAACAAACCAATAATAAATACATTTTATATGTTTTATTTACGCAAACTATTTTTATTGTAGACCCAACTATGAGAAGTCGACCGTGTTTTTCATCACATCAAACTCGTGAACTCGAACGTGAATTCTTAGTATGCCAGTATGTTACTCGAAGAAGGCGGATTGAACTCGCCTATACTTTAAATTTAACTGAAAAACAAATCAAAACTTGGTTTCAAAACCGTAGAGTCAAAGAAAGAAAACAGAAAAAAAATTCCGAGGTAACAGATATTGTTCAATCGAGTTAAGAAAATCGAAAAAAAAGCTTATTACAGTTTTAAGGCTAACCATAAATGAATTTGTAACAAACATATACAATTTTAAAGCTAACCACGAGTGAACCCCATGATATGAAAAAAAACATTAACGCCAAATTATGGAAAATTGAATATTCTTTTACATTAAAAGTAGTAGACTTAACCAGGAGGATAAATTTCCGTTGAAAGAGACAAGTTATATAAATGTGAATAGCAAGCTGTCAACAATATGACAGTGTTACGAATGAAGTGATGATCTGCTTTAAACGCGACCATATGCTTCAACCGCAAAAACTATATATATAAAAACATATTCAATCGTTCTTTTCTCAATTCATTTTAGTATTATTTATAATATTTATTGAAAGAAATTCATCATAACATCTCATTCTCATCTTTGTATTACTCGATGCCTGTCTTCATCTCTCATTTAGCAACCGTCGTTAAAAGTTTTAGAATATTGAGAATATAAATTAAAGGAAAATTGTTTTTTCGATTAAGAATATCCACGAATCCGGTTTGATTATCTTTTGGAAACTTTAGTTTCATTAGTTTTGATTTCAGATTTTCAAATCAAATCAAATCAAATCATCTTCTTCTAAGTTACCCGCAACCAACTTTTCAACATGTTGTGATCATTACTTTGTAATTTAACAAAATAAATGTTATCATAAGGGATTATTATTTATGGCCGCTAGTGAGCAGTAGCAGTAGTGAGCAGTAGTGAGCAGTAGCAGTAGTGAGCAGTAGCAGTAGTAGCACTAGTGAGCAGTAGCACTAGTGAGCAGTAGTCTTAGATAGTTCATTGAAGAGATGTTGAATAAATCTCATTAGATTAAAACAGAATTGATTGCTAATCTTTCGAAAAGGATTTTATTAACAAAAAAATCAAAATCCCTATTCTAAAAAAGATGTACGTCTTTCAAAAGATCACAAGTAATGTCTAAAGAGAAGAGATCATACATTTTACAACGTATTAATTGTGGTATAGTTGATATGTTATGATAGCAGTATTTTTCAATGAATTTCAATTTAAAGTTCCCTAAAAAATCTCTTATTTTCAATGGATAAAATGCAAAGTATGAAACAAATGTAGATATTATGATATATTTTTAAATGCGCTTGGTTCTTTGAGTCTAATGTGTCAAAACATTGAAAACAAAAGAAATTAAACAAGAAAGAATGAATATTGTACTCCCGAGATATACTTAAAACAGTTTTATTCAAGGGTGAGAAAACTAACAATTTATAATGAGCTTTGATCCTAATTACACAATAATAATAAGTTTTTGGGGTAAAAACCTAATGCGTTTAAAAGCCTTATTATTGGCTACCATTAAGAAAGAGTACTCGAAATATTTTTAAAAAACGCTATTTTTGGGGGGAAATCAACCTTTTGATCCCACTTACGCAAAAAACAAAATTGCGGGGCTGATAAACCTAGTGTATTTATTGGTTTTGCCTAATTTCATACAAGAAATCAAATCAAAAAATCAAAATGAAGAGTTTTAGAAGTTTTTTTAAAAAGCATACCCAAAATAACACTGCACTTCAACTGATGGGAAGTGGTGCTCCAAGGTTAGCTTTTGAGGCTGGGATTTCAACCGTATGCTTTAAATACACGAGATTGATTTGAAATTTACATGAAATAATATATTAATCTATCAATAATAATGTCAGTGCACATAAAAATTTATACACCGGTGTGACCTTATCCATACATGTATAATCCTCTCGATGATATATGAAATATATACATAATACGTCAGATTAAAAACTTTTTTCGGTGTTTAAGAAATTTAAATTATATTTATTTAAGTTACTAAGTACAACGAACTGTAAATATGAAAAGAAAGAATTTTATTTCTCAATAATTTTTTATTTCTATAATGAGCTCATATTTTCATGCAAAAGAGAAAGATTGTTTCCACTCTATTTGAAAAGAACACTTTCACATATACGATGAACACATAACACACATATCCCATAAAGCAGTTCGAAGGTTATCTCATATATCCCATAAAGTTGTTGACACCTCATTGTATGATTTTCACCCTTGGAAAAGGGCAAATACCAAAACACTTTACAAACACATTTATTAAAACTTGAAGCCTCTTTCATTAGGGTCTTCTTCAATAACCTTTTTAGACGATTTCGATTTCTTTGCAGATTTGCTATGGTGACTATCAGCAGACTTTGATTTCTTTTTAGGAGACCTTTCAGCTTTCTTCACCAAACCCTTTTTCGCAGCGCGATCCAATATTTCTCGTGCAGTTACTTCTCTCACCTGATTAAGTATTAATCCACTGATTAAAATAATTAAGTTTAGAGTAATTCACTTCTCAGACACTCATCCATTATTTATGTGTAGTTAACACAGCTACGTGTACGTTTCCTTTCAATTATCAAACTCACCTTCCGCTCGATAACAGCTAAATGAAAGCCATTCATGTTGGAAGACGGCGGGAGCGATAGTTGCTTCGAATCTGAAGAGAATAAAACAAACTTCACGTAAACCCCTCCTAATGCATGTATGGCCGTTGTTAAACCTTGCCAGTTGTATACCTTTAACATCCACAGCATTTGATTGTTGATACAGCGAAGCTACAGTAGCAGGTAAGAAATGCGTCACTTGGAAAACATCTTTACTGTTCTCGTTAGGTTTACCATTTTTCAAAACCGTTTCAATTACGTCATGATTTTCGTTCGTATTAACGGAGAATGTAAAGTAAATGATTGTTTCAACGCCCGCTAATTTCAATGCGTGTCTTAATGTACACGTTTGTTGTGAAACGAAAGCATGTTGGTTGGACGGGGCGGACATCTTTGAGAACAAAGGAGCAGAATGAGAACCTTCATGTAAAATGAAATCGACTGGGTTGACAACACCAGATTTGGAACATGGCGGATTACAGATAACAACTTTAGCAGAAGAGAGTAACGGATCTGTTATTGTAGTGTCACAAAAGTTTTCCGTAAACAACTCGAAATCTATAAATTATTTGTTAAGTGAATAAATTCAAACATGTTAACACCTTTGATTTTAGCACTTATTAATCTTGGATACTATAACTAAAGTTACTAAATCTAATGTTACAAAAAACATTCGATGAAATACTACGCAATATATAGGTAAATAGAAAAGATACTGCGGGCTCCCATTTTTCTTAAGATCTTCCCCATTTCTTCTTTTTTATGACCGGTGCAACCAAATACAAACAACTTTTTATTAGGGTGTATACACGAACATAAATGGGCACTTAGTGAACCTGTATGACAACAATTTGATGAAAGCTCTAACATACATTAAATGGATACATACATATGGACATATAACTTATCAAAAGTTTCAAT
Source organism: Aglantha digitale (assembly GCA_031471615.1). Taxonomy (NCBI): domain Eukaryota; kingdom Metazoa; phylum Cnidaria; class Hydrozoa; order Trachymedusae; family Rhopalonematidae; genus Aglantha; species Aglantha digitale. Next base: position 21,070 of record JAUELD010044497.1, read on the forward strand.
ACCTGTTTCGGCATGAGTAAGAATTACATTTATTCCATCACCAAACAAAGCTGCACTTTCGTCTAACACTAACTGCACAACTTTTCTTTGGCGTAACTGGATCTCTTCCAACTTCGTACGTAATGCTTCGTAGATTATGAAACGAGGCTTACTCTAATTAACAATGAAATTAAAACTTACGAAGAACATAACATCAGAGAACATCAGAGAAAAGTTAACTTATATTTAAGGTTATTAATTAGTAGTCAGTAAAAATTATTTTTCAATCTTTCTTAAAGCTCTTTTCTACGAACTAATTAACGAACTAATCAGAAAGATTTTACCTGAGGTATTAAATGATAACTTAATGCAAGTTCACTATTGTATACATCATCTTTAAGGTTAGCAGGGAAAACTAGCAATTCATCAAAATGCTCATCAAGCATAAATTCACATTCATTTGACTCGTCTCCAGTTAACTGCTGACACAGTTTGAAACCTTCTCCTTCTAATTTCTTCAAAACGCTCTCTCGATCAGTTAACAGGGTATTAGTTCTCGCATACAAAGGATGACGGGCGCCACATTCACCCCTCTCCTTAATTTCAGAAGGGAGAAGCCCTTCTAAGGTCAAAGCACATGCTTTGACTCTGTTTCTTGCAAATGCTGATGATATAGGTATTTTTTGATGGAAAAAGGCTTTTTGTATCTCCTCTATGTGACCAATTGTATCATTTGTATCAGTAATTTTACATCTTTTCGATTCACTAAATTTAAATCCATGTTCATAAAAATCCAATAACATCACCATTACATTCGAATGATAGGATGTCTGCAACTAAAGAAAAACATACTTAATTTACAATTTGAAATAACAAGGAAAACATAATATGAAAAAAATATCAAAGAAAAATAACGAAAACAACTTTGAAATACGGCACCTGATGAAAGTGAGAGTAAAATGAGCTGTCTAGCAGAACATCTTTTAAAACAGCTTCATCTATAAAAAATGTTTATGAAAGAGGTTTCTTATACTACAAATACTACTTCAGATAAATAGTTCCATGAAGAATTCAACCCCCTAAAATAAAACTCACATCTTTTAGCTGCAAACGCCAAACTATATACTCTTCTCTTTTCGAATTCACTTTCAAACTCAGGTAACTTGCTAACTAAATTTTTACCAGTACATAAGCTATCAAACATGGTAGCCGCTTTATCATAAACACTGTGACTAAACTTCACAAAAGCTCGATCTTTTCGTGACATTGTTCTTTTTAAATCTATACCACTGTGCAAATCAAGTCTATTCAACTGTTTACTCAACTGAAGCGAACCATTTTTTTCTTTCTTCCTATTAAAAGAACTTCTCCTTGTTTCTGTCTGTCCGTTTGTAGCGGCGTTAAGTAACTTAGATTTCTCAGTGTTGGCTGTTGCAGACATTTTAATGAAGAGATGTAATTTTCATATTTATTTTCTTCCAAAAGTTATTCCAATAAAATTTGTTATATATTTCTAATTTCTAATTACAATAGAAAAGAATATTTTTCTATGAAAAGAAAGATGGATGTGATAAAACAAAATGTTATTGATGAATAAATGAATAAATAATTAAAAAAAATATGATTACATATAATGAAGACATATCAGTAATATATGAAAAACCATTTCCTTTCTTCTCAGATTAATAACTTAAGTAACTAAAATGAACATAACTTGAAAGGTTTTATTAGTATGTTTTAATCAAAGTGGGTGATATGTTTATATATAAAGCAATAGATGTATTTTCAGAAAATTTTGATGATAGTTAAAGCACTATTGAAAGGTAAAGCACTGCACGATGGTCCACTTACAATATTTTAGAATGCATGATGGTCAAGTTAATTAGTAGCACAATGTGTAAAAATGAAGAACTAATTGAATTGTCATCTGTAAAAACATTCGACACATTTTTTTAAATAATAATAACATAAAAAACAAGCAGTTAATATAGCAAGGTCACATAAAAATTTCAACCTTAAAAATAAAAGAAACCTTAAAAATCACATAAAATACTGTAATCCTCACCCTAATTACAATGGCCTATTAACAAAATATTCTTATGTGACTTTTTCATATCTTGCTGTATGAATTACTTTCCACATAATCATCATTGGCAACATATTTATGTAACTTAGCATTGATGTATTTAATTATATTAAACTAACTTGATGAAACATAATATGTAAACTAATGTTCAATATCATGTATATAAAGAACAAAAATAAAAAATCTTTTTAACTTTTTATTTTAATAAAAATTCCTTTTATTTGAATAACATATATACAGTATATACTAAATCAACAACACAAAAACATTTCAAAAATATTTAATATTTAGTCTCAATAAACACTTACTGTGTAGTTAACATTGCTTGTACAAATAAAACATGTAAATTGTTATTAAAAACTAAAAAGTTTTAACTATAATAACCTGTTAATCTGAAACTAAACTAACTAAACTGAAAGTGATTACACATCTTATAAATTGAACTTATTCTTCTCAATCAATGGGCAATGGATAACAAAAAGTACAAACACTTATATGATTAAATTTATTTTATATTGAAGAATGATTTGTTCTACAAGAATGTAATTCTCACGAAGATTTTTGCTGTGAAAGATGGAAGCCTGGTGATATGCACATCATATCGAAACTTGTCGAAACAATGTTTTCATCGATGCAACCGTCAGTTAAATATTCAACGTCATCAAGCTCATTGTGGCTATTTTCAATGTCATCATCTAGATCATCTCCATTCCATTCTAAAAATATTGGGGTGATAAAACCTGATGATTTGGGTAGTACAAAGGGATCAAATGGAAAAAACATCTCTAAGTCTTGACTAATATTTCCAGTCTTATTTCTTTCAAATGAAAGTTCATTTATTGCATATCGATTATTTCTTTCAATAACACTGTAACAAAAAACAACTTCATGCATTCTTGTAATACGTGCAAATAAATTTACAACACTGTTCAGACAAAACTTTAACGGGTTTAATTTTGATGTCACAATCCTCATGAAGTTCAATGATTTTATGAACTCTTTTCTCTTTATTGTTTCTAAGAAATGTTTATGATGATAAATAAATACATAAAATAAGGTCTGGCAAATGCTGTAGAAAGCTGAATGCTTGTGAAAATCTGCATAACAACTTCCAATATCTTGATTATCTAAGTATCTATGTAACCATTCACTTAATTGCTTTAACTGATCTTTTATAAGAGCTTTGTCGACATATTTAGCCCTAGCGAGAAAACTTGCTAAATAAGCTGATGATGCTTGCCGTATTACTTGAGCAATATTCGGATTTTGTAGAATATCCCAACATCTTGCAAGAAACTGTACACTAAATTTCTAAAAAAAACACACATCAAAATTACAATATCGTTTAAAAAACTGTGATCATTTAAAAATTTGACTTAAGTATTTCTATTAAACAAAAGACGGTCTAACCTTATGAAAACTTGCTACATAGAACACAACGAATTGTACATGCGAGCTTTGTTGTGTTTTCAAAATGACTTCACTAAAGATATTCAACAAATCATGAAACAAACTATCTGCTTCTTCAAATACCAACAAGTTGTTTACATGACACAATGAATGGGTATATGTAAACATTATGACAAGCAAAGTATCTAACTTCACACCACTTTCACATAATGCAGATGTCATATCATCACCTTGAAACTGAAGCTCTTCATCATGAGCAGCTGCTATCTTTTCAAGATCTTGTTTTGATATTCGTACATCAATCGATAAGAGTTTATCAATAATTAACGCTAAGATATTGTAGCGAGTTGAAAGGGTGGAGCTGCTGCTGATTTTAAGAATGTTGATTATATAAGTTTGCAGAATGAAAGTTGATTTACCGATATAAGGAAACATCTTTTTAATATGCTGAACAATGTGCTTCTCGGAGATAGGAGCAAGTTTTCTAATCATACTAATAGCTTGATGGACAGGTTCATAGCGTGATGCTTGCAAATTCTCTTCATCTTCTACAGCAACAAATTTTTTTATTAATTGTCTCATACAAACATTGACATAATAAGATTTTGCAGAAACTAATTCTGATATAAAATTTAAATACTTTTCGGGAACTGGTGATTCAAAATCAGTCCATTTTATGCTCATTGCTACTCCGATTAAAGTTTCATGATCTTTATATAAATATGGGATACTTTGTATTAAAGAACTGAGATAGTCACTTAACAAATCCTTGGGAATGGTTTCATTTTTAAGAGCTGCTGTCACTTGATAAAACTCTTTTGACTTTCCATTGGAAAACTCTTGCACAGCCTTGACTACGTTTATAATGGAATATTCCTCACTCATTACATATGGTATTAATAAAGTATTAGGTGTATCTTTAAGTTAAAAACAAATATATTTCTAGAAAAAGAACAATTTAATTTGTTTATAGTTTTTAAACAAATCCATTTTTCCCAATTTAAAACATTTTATATTTATATTAAGGGAACTCAAGCAATAACTCAAAAAAGTCAATTGGTTTATGGTACAGCGCCACATGTTTATCTATCATCACAACCCCAATTTTTTACAGTTAGTGAAGTACTCAAAAAAATGTTAAGGTTTTCAAGTGACATTCGATACACACACTATATACACTGGGGAGATGAAGACAAGTCTTTTATAGATTACATGATAACAGAAAAAACAAATTTACAGAAGTTATTTCAATTGGAAGCTGATTTTATATTATGTCCTTGACCAGGCACTAATACAAACACACACACAAAATAAACAGTAAAAGCTAAAGTTTATTACATTCAACTCTTCCAAAATCTTATAACAAGAAAAATTAAGATATTTCGTGATATATAAAAAAAGAGTAAAATGTCACAAGCAGTTATGATAGCAATTAAAACAATACAAATTAAAAATGATAAATAAATATTTTTTAAAAAATAAAAGACTTGAAAAGTAAAAATTATATCATTATTTAGTTTTTAACAAATTAAATATCTGTTTCAAATGCACATACAGTAGCTAGCCAGTTCGAAACGAAGATAAATTTTCTTGTCCGAATTGATGTACCATGGCCTGAAATAGATGTTTCAAATTGAATGAATGGCTACCTGGAAGGTCATACTTTGAGGTATTGATTCAGATGTCTTTAAATTTAAAGTTTTATACAATGTGAACTTTCAAGTTATTCTATATTTTATGAAAAAGCTTGAGAACAATAATAATAACAACAATAACAATATAATGAAGAAGAAGCAGAAATATTAAAAAGAAAAAATGATCTTTATTTAATCATTCTCATTTCTTTTTGGTCATAGAAATGTCACAAGAAATAAATCATCACATAGCAAAGAAAATTACATGTTGGTCTTAGCCAACTTAACCTCTTAGATCAAGTTGAAAATACATAATGACAACAGTTGTTTAAAAAATATTCAAACTAAAATATAGAAAAGGATATTCATATTTGATGAAGACTATAAAAACAAAATAAAAATACACCATTATCCCAAGATTAGATGTAATGGTCAAACAATAAGTCTCACACACATTAGTGATGATTGAAGAAGACATATTCTTAGTATAAACAGATCTGCCAAAAATATAAGTTCTGAAAATATATTATTTAGAAGTATCTGTAGTTGTTGATCATATATGCATGTAGTTTGTCTCCATTGCATTCATATGTTAGAGATTCATATATTAGAATCTCTAATTTGTGAATGCAATGGAGACGAACTACATGCATATACGATCAACAACTACAGATACTTCTAAATAAAATTTGAAGCGTACAGTACTGAATGATAAAACTCATTAAGAATTTTTTTTTAACAGAAAAAATGTGTTACCATTCTGGTGTATTTAAATGCTCCCAGTTGTACTACAGTGGTGTTAACAATAGTTGCTTGTATATACAGCTCACCAGACAACCTCAGACTGTGATTTCAGTCTTTGTAAAAACAAATCCTCCTTCTGCAAAATTGGGAGATAAACAAACCATAACAATAGAGGAGTTGTAAGTGGATTTTTTTCTGTTATTCAATTTCTAGTATTTCAATGTTTTTTTAGATTTAAAAACTTCTGATTAGTGTAACGAAAAGGATTCTCTATCTATTTGTATGTAAAATTTTCTTCTGCACAGCTGTTTCATTATATGGAAGCTATAGTCCTCTTGAATTGATTCTGAAAAGCAAAATATTTGCCCAAAATGACCTATTTTTAAATGCCAATAACTCAATGACAAAAAGTCAACTTAATGCAAAATAAAAAGCAAACTAAATAAGGAGATTTCAAAGTTTATTTATATAAACTAATTTAATTAAAACTAATTTAATTTGAGGCATTTTTGGCGGTTTACAGACGAAGCACTTCGAAAAAATATGGGTTTTAATCTATTAGATTCAGTTATTTATTTTTGTACTAGGTTTATCATAAATAGTTCATTATTGTAAACTTTCAGAGAAAGTCCTGAAAAGATTTTTTTGTTTGCAAATCATTTTTTTTACATTTAAACAAGAAAGAAAAGTTCAAAAAATACATCATATAATAATGATAATTCTATCCTGAATAAGCATCTTTTAGCAGGAGCCAAAAATTTGCTATAGTTTTTACAAGTTATCTTTGAAAATGTAATGATACTTTAACAAAAATGCTGAAGTTGCATAAAGATTTCGAAACAGCTGTGTCTGACTGTCCTTTGTTTTGAGCCAATCCGACAATCAGTGAGTAACTTTTTGTTAAGGTTTTATTTAGCTGAACATTTATGTCTGTGTGGTAACATGAAACAAATAGATATATTAAAACATACTAAGTCTTTTCTTAATAACCCATTTATATTTCAGTCAATCAAATCAAATCAGTATAAATTTATGGCTTAGTTAGCTATAAACAACTCTACATATCATATAAAATGATATCATTTATGGTAAAACTGCAGAATAGCGTCGGATTCAAATTACAAAAATATACTAATATTGAAGCGGTAATAAATAAAAT
>JAUELD010044564.1:0-11311 GCA_031471615.1 Aglantha digitale
CCTATGGTTATATTCTATGGTTATATCCTATGGTTATGTTATATGGTTATATCCTATGCTTGTATTCTATGGTTATATCCTATGCTTGTATTCTATGGTTATATTCTATGGTTATATTCTATCTTATATTCTATGGTTATATCCTATGGTTATATTTTATGTTATATTCTATGGTTATATCCTATGGTTATATTTTATGTTATATTCTATGGTTATATTCTATGGTTATATTCTATGGTTATATTCTATGGTTATGTTATATGGTTATATTCTATGGTTATATCCTATGGTTATATTCTATGGTTATATCCTATGCTTAAATCCTATGGTTATATTTTATGTTATATTCTATGGTTATATTCTATGGTTATATTCTATTGTTATATCCTAGGGTTATAACCTATGCTTATAACCTATGTTTATATCCTATAGTTATATCCTATGGTTATGACCTATACTTATATTCTATGATAATATTCTTGATACCTGTAGAAGTTATTAGAAATCGACAGTGTGATGCTGTTATAGTTGATAGAGGTATTTATAAAGCAGAAATACCTGAAGCTTTGAAGCAGTTAAAGTTTTGTTATTGAGTTTATTGTGTCGTGCTAGCATTTTTATTTTAGTTTTGTTACGTGTATATAGTTTTTTAAGCAACATTAATAACAATTATCAATAACTCTTTATATAAATCCCCATATTTACCTTAAACGCCAACGCTACTACAACAAATACCTTTAATGTAATTTACTGTAATCTAGATAGGTACAATATTGACATCACAAATTATAAATCAAGTTTCTGCAGATAAGCTTTTCAACCCTGTTGCTTTTGTTGCATTGCGACATAACTGTGTTGCTAAAAAAATTGCAAAAAGGATTTTACTCTTTGAGACTTCTAATTTTGAATCACATAGTTATGATACATGGCGTTTGAAAAAACCTATAGACCATAGTTCCGGGGTCAACCTTCTTGACGTTTAATCATAGGGAATTAGAATGAGACTAATATGGTCTATATAATATATACCAAATCTTTGGGCTGCCAAGTAGAGCAGTTTCTGTAAGTTCAAATGGAAACAGTTAGTTACGCCAGGACCCGAAGGTGTCCGTCTAAATTAGCTGAGTATAACCACTAGATAAGTAAGATACGGACGTAACACGTAACATATATTTTGTGAAAATTTGTAGTTGAGTTATTTCACTGTCAAGAAAAACGCTCTCAACACTATTTCCATCTTTTATTAGCATTAATATTAGTTTTTAAAGACTGTAATGCTGGAAATAAAGTTTTTTTGTTTGGCTAGCGCTTTCTGCAGTTGCTAAACTACATCGTATACTTCCTCATATAATAACTTCGCACATGCTCCGTGGTACTCTGTATAAAAGTTGTGCGGATGAAGGTTCGTGCACGTTATAGATATTTCTAGATGTTATCTGTGAGAATATTTGCAAACAGCACAAAACATTGACTTAAATGTCAGTGTTTAACCTTATTCCATTCAAAGAGTTTATTAGGCTTTGAAATGGAGGAATTCTTTTCTGAAAAAAATTGTCTGGTTACCATGGTAACCAAGTTTTCTCTGGTGGTCCAAAAATTTTCACGTAATGTCACAAAAAGGCCCCTGAACATTTATAAATACAAATCCTGTCTTTTGATATAGCAACCATTCTTCTATTTCCATAACAAGTTTTGTAAGATTACAAGTTTTGTATTGTAAAATTGCAAGAATGATTGAACAAATCAATCGAGATTGCAAGTTTTGGGTCCTTTGAACCCACCCCCGCATCAACCCAGAGTCCCTTAATCGCTTATATGGAATAGGGTTAAGGTGCTAAATTCCGCCTCTGGCGGGTTTAAATACGTTTTATAAGTAATACGCGGGTTTAAATACGATGTTTTATGTAACAAGAGTATTATGAATATTCAATGATATCGTAGTTCTTAAAGTTGACTTGACGTGACCTTGTCATCGAGTATAATTAATAAGAGTAATTGCCGAGTAATCTTGATATCTTATATTTTGAAAATAACTTGACCGATGTTATATAAACGATGGTCAATGCAGCATTATTGGTCTCCACAAAAATAGTTCTGTAACTATTAGCAACAGGAATGGTTTTTAGGTTGTCACACTACAAAGTTTCTAAATATTACTTTTTATTTAGCTTTTTTTCTTATTTCATTATTTTACTCGAATCACAAACACGTGTTACCACATCACAACTCCAGAACTCGGTATTAATGTCTTACATTGACATGCGTCTTGTAAAAAGTATATCATAATATCTTTTAACAGTTATATAATTGGTTAAAGACGTATTAGATAAAAACATTGCTGCATAAAAGATTTAAATCGATCAATTGAACTTGAGTTCAAATTTTGTTAGCTATTTTTTGTTTATCTTCCATATTATCAAACTAAGATAAACTGAGTAAAAAACTAAGAATTAATGTCAACTCCAATTTGTTTTTACGCCGCTGTAAATGATTAAAACTGTTCTAAAATAATGGTGTCAGATAAAAAAAATAAAAAGACTTGAATAAGTAGAACTATCAACGAAGACTGGACTGCATATGAACTTGACATATGTATCTAACATATTTAATTAGGATATCGTAAGAAAGTAAAAGAGCTAAAGCAGCGCAAGAAGATAAAGAGATAACAGATCGCACGAATATAAAGGAGAAAAAACAAGAGAGAAGAAAGTATCGAAACAATACAAAGGAGATAAAATAACGCTAGAGAAATAACATCTAAAGAGAGAAGAAAGTATCGAAACAATATAAAGGAGATAAAATAACGCTAGAGAAATAGCATCTCAAGAGAGAAGAAAGTATCAAAACAATATAAAGGAGATAAAATAACGCTAGAGAAATAACATCTCAAGAGAGAAGAAAGCATCGAAACAATATAAAGGAGATAAAATAAAGCTAGAAAAATAACATCTAAAGAGAGAAGAAAGTATCGAAACAATATAAAGGAGATAAAATAACGCTAGAGAAATAACATCTCAAGAGAGAAGAAAGCATCGAAACAATATAAAGGAGATAAAATAAAGCTAGAAAAATAACATCTAAAGAGAGAAGAAAGTATCGAAACAATATAAAGGAGATAAAATAACGCTAGAGAAATAACATCTCAAGAGAGAAGAAAGTATCGAAAACAATATAAAGGAGATAAAACGTTGCGAGAATATAAGGGAGAAAACATGATCGCCACAGCAAGTGCATCTGCATAGATATATCGTGATGTCAAACTTTATTTACGCGCTGTGTTGCTATTTCTTATTGTATTACTCCAGTGGATTGATTCATCACAATGACCAAATGACTCATTGCAATGGAGTGACTCATCAAAAAGACCAAATGACTCATTCCAGTGGATTGAATTATAACAATGACTACGTGGCTCATTCCAATGGATTAAATTATTTTTATAGCTTCAAAAATTATTTTAAAAAAGAAACGAATAACTTTAGTTTTAAAATAACTACTGGTGGTAAGTTTGTTTATATTTATAAGAAATATTAACGAAAGTTTGATTGTAATTTTACTTGGCTAATCAACCAAGTATGATACCATTAAGTTCAGTATAGCTGTTTCAAACTATTGTCACAGAACTAAACTAACTAGGATGCTAGGGGTCTTTGGAGTGCTTAATTCATCATAGCATTTTTTCTGTCGCTAGATTAAGGATAAAGACTAGCTAGCCTACACCAACACAGGTAGGAAGGAAGCTAGGGCTTAGTGAGGCGCATTGCAAATTTAGCGTAGTGCGAAAACGAAGTAAGAAAGATCACGTGTTAGAATCTTTAAATAATCTTCCTAATCTTGGTTTGGTTTGGTGAGTTTTTTACAAGGCTTACAGAAGTCCTAATGGACTTATCATGAAGTCCTTGGCCTAAGGTTCTGGTATATTTAAATGCTGTCATATGTTTAACGGTGATGTTATATGTGCGCTTTATAAACCGCTTACCAGACAATCTCGGACTGTCGGGCGACTCAAACCGCGAACATTGCGCTGAAAGTTTGATGCGCTACCACTGAGCCACCTCGCCTTTTCTTTAATCTTTGTAAAATCTAATATACTTTTTATCACACTGCTTATTTTCATGACTTCTATGATAAAAGATCTTCTGCTGCTTTGGAATTATGAGTTATAAATTTAATCTCTGTATCAATCTTTCTCAGTTAGGTTTTGTATGGAGTGTCATAGAAAAATAAAAACTCATAACATCTGCAAATGTGACATTTGGCAGAACGAGAAGCAATGCCACGCCCTACAAATGAAATGCAAAACAGAGTGTGGTGTATGTTTACCTAACGCTGTCAAAAGGGGGAGAACTTGGTCTGGTAAGTATATGATATGTTATTCTAGTAAATAGTGTTGCGAATCCAAGTTATTTTAAACTGTTTTGGTTGCTTTTTTAAGACAAGTTTGGTGAAACGTTAGTTCGAATATAAAGGAAATTCAAAATGTTGCCTTTTTTCAGTTACAACTCTATAGGTGGTAGCCCATGTAAAATAATTTTTTTGAAAATAATGTTGTGAAACATTTTTGTATAAAATTTATCTCTGAATCCAATTCTGAAACCTAAAAAAAATACTACAAACTTAAAATGCAAAAAAAAAATTTGTGCTTCTAATTATTTTTTATTTTTTTAACCAGTTACTTTTTTAAACCTCCATGCTTGAGAGAAGGGCTATTTATTTGGCTTCGTTGCTTTTTATTCAGATTTATTTCGTTGTTGAAACTATTTGTTGGTTTTTATAAAAGAAAAAATTAAAGAAAAGTACAGAAATTATAACGTATAACAAATCAGAGTACACAAAAAGATAGCTCTGTTTATTTGTTTATTTTAACCTCTATGATGGAGTGCAATTTCTTTGTGAGTTCAAGGTTGTATATTATTTGTATAATATTTATGTTAGAATGCTATGACCATTCGAAAGACTGTAAGGTATACAAAGACAATGATTATTGTGTTCTCTTTAAAAACTGGATGAAGTACGTATGTATGTATACATGTGGATTTTGTAAAGGTAACTCAGTTGCTATTAAATCAATTACTTGTAGATATAAGATTGAAATTTTGAACTAGAAACTTCTAGTTGATAGGAACGATTTCGTATTGTGTTAAAAGCAATGGTTCCATCTTTTTGTTTAACTTTTTTAAAAACAGTGTTTTGAAAGATAAGTAAAAAATAATAATTTAAAAACGTTTTTATCCACTGCAGATAATTTTACCTTTAAATCTTTAAAGAATGATATACTATGGCATAGTTTAGTAGTTTATATGTATGCAAAGTGAAAAAAAATTTAGTGTAAATTTTTTTTCTATTTTTTACTAAATTTATTTTTCTTCCAGATTTCGCGCAAATCAACCAAATTTTCTTTTATAGTTGACTTCTAAGCAAACTAATCATATTTTTGTAAAAACATTGCAAATATGGTGTTGATCTATTTATTGTAACTACATCAAAATAAAGGTGTTCACAACCACCGATATAAAGGAGTTGACTCCTGAAACACAGTTTAAGACAGTAAACTTCGCGTCATTAATGTTCGTTGTAACGCATTCATGTCAGTAAGATTGTCTTTGCGGTCACTCCATTGTTTTGAATTTCATTTTTCTTCTACATTTGCAATTCGGCACTCACCCAACTCAAAATATAAATTTCGCTACTTCAATTACTATTTATCAGATTTCCTGCTATTTATAAGAGTGTTTTATATGATCTCTTTGTCCCATAGTTACACTGTTAGGAATTATTAAAGACGCAAGGCGCAGATAAGAAGCGTCAGTATAAAAAATGAAACCAAGTTTTATAATTGTTGTTGTATAAGTAGACATCTAATTTGGTTATTTGATAGGTTGTGAAGACGAAGCACCCGAATGCAAGCGTTGGAGTGAAGAAGGAAAGTGTACCACTTTACGCAACTATATGTTAGACCATTGCAGAAAAAGTTGCAATGCTTGCGGTAAGAAAGGTTTTGGAAGCCATTTTGAATTCCCTTTGACACCCCCTTTAGTCAACAAGAATGCAACAGTTTTACGAACAAAAAAAGATAGTATAACCTTTCAACCCATCCCTTTGTTTCGAAGAGGCCTTCTTTAAACCCTAGCATGGTTAACTTTAAATTTTATTTTAGAATGTCACGATTATAATATTTATTGCAAAATTTGGGCAGAAAATCGACAATGTGAAATGAATGCAGTTACTATGAAACTGAAATGTCCATTGAGTTGTAACGTTTGCGGTAAGTCGATACTTTGTATATTATCATTACTTCAGCTTATCATATTTATTTATAACATATTCGACTGATTTTGGAGTTTAGATGAATCATACAAGAATTCTTTTAGAGCGTGCCAAGGAAACTGTTAATTTTGCTCATTTATTATAAAATATTTAAAAGTTTTAGAAAATATTTAAGTTCCATGATGGCACATCGCAGATGTTTTTAGAGCTACAATCACGGACAAAATGTATTGGAACAATGCTTAAACCCTTTGATAAGGGTTGATAAGACGTTGCAGGCTAAATACTCTATGAATTAATAAGGTATTGTAGGCTAAATACTTTATGAATTAATAAGGTATTGTAGGCTAAATACTTTATGAGTTGATAAGGTATTGCAGGCTAAACACCTTATGAGCAACCTTGAAACTAAGTGCTAATTCAGTAAAAGATGATAGCAGTTACAACTATTTTGTCCATGATTATCTGAATAAAAAACTGAGTAGGTATGTTTGAGGAATGAACGTTTCTAAAACATTTCAGTTGTTCCATTTGATCGGTTAAGTTATGACTATCAACCAACAATTTTCAAAAACTAAGATGACGGCACTAAATTGTTTTTCATTATGAATTACAGCATGCAAGTGTAGGCACAACAAAACATTTTTACAATGTACAATATATATACATATATATGTATAGATTTATGTGAGCATATCTTATAACATCTCCTATGGTTAAAAATAAAAAAAGATATCAAGTAATGATAGTAATTTTGAATGTTTAAACAACCGCATAGTTAGAAAAGTTTATCTTATCACCTACATTATGGCAGTTGATGTGTTGATAAGAAAACGTTTTCAGAATTAGTTCTAGAAGCATTTGATCCAAAGGGGAATTAAACCATTACATTTGGTTTTGTGTGAAAAACCGCATAATGAGAGTGGCATGCATTAACACATGTGTATTAAGCTAAGTGATAACAAATGATGGATCGGAGGAAAGTGCTATTTCAGTTAAATATAATATCGGTTCCAAATATTTTGTCCATGATTATAGTTTGAACTGATATCTTAAATAATTAAAAATATTTGAGAAAATGTTTTTTTTCGTCATCCAAGTATGAGAGCGATTCTTTTTTTTTCTCATATTCATAGGCAATGGAGATGTTAACAAACCTGTTTTGTTGAAAAAGATTATTAAAGTCACTACAACAACAACAACAACAACAACAACAACTAAATCAAAACATCTGTCCTCAACAAATACAAGTACCCTACTGCCTGATACCACACGTGTTCCGCAAACAACAACAAAAACACTTCCACCAAATAAAGCAAAAATACACAAACATAAACACATCATAAATGACGAACATTGTGGCGTTCCACCTATGTTACGCTTCCGACGAATTGTAGGTGGTGATGAAATTCAACCTCCGCGCTCATGGCCATGGCTTGTGGGTATTACATCCATGGATTTCCCTTCACGAGTTGATTGTGGTGGTTCTTTGATAACCAACCAGTTTGTGATGACAGCTGCGCATTGCTTTGTACGACCCGGTGGAATGGACCCTGCTTTATACAAGATTAGAATTAGTGAGCATAACGTGAACTTACACGAAGGTAAATCTGTATGTCGTCACAAATAACATGAAATATGATATTAGATTAAAATATCAATGTTCTATAAACAGACACCTCGTTTGTTTTCACATATTACAACATTGTATTATCTCTTTATTATCTCTTTATTATCTCCATATGACTTACATAGGGTTTGGAGTTTTAAACACAGTTATGGAAAATAATAATTTTATTAATTCATGAAGTTTTTTATAGTAAACCTCGTCACATGTTTATTCATAAATAATGAAAAATTTCAATATTTTAATTTATACCAGGGTTTGAAATATATCGCCAAATTGATCGAATTTATGTTCATCAAAATTACGATCAAAATTATGATAACGACATCGCTGTCTTACGATTGACAGAACCGGTGGAGTTTAATAGAAACATTAGACCGACATGCGTGGCAGACAGTGGAGATATTGTTAAACCCGGAATGGCTTGTTTTGTAGCTGGATGGGGATTTCAGGCTATTGGGGTACCAGGTCCACCTCATCTCAAAATAGTTAAAGTATAATTTTATTTATTGTTCTCATTTATACTGAAAAATATCCAGTTCAGCAAACTTTTCCACCTTCGACCTTTTATCGCTTACAACCTAATGCCCGCTCTTATTAGCATTTTACTCATCTGGTTTTTATCCTCCTTTTATTAACCATTTACCCACCTTGCACCCCTCCCCCCTTACCTACAGTCTTCTTTAATTATATTCATAACATAGATGATTAGGATTTTTAAATAATAGTTTAATGACATCTGATACCAAAACATTCTGTAAATGATGCTTCGTTTCAGATACCAATAGTGGATTTAGCTGAATGTCAGTTGAAATACAGTTTGTTGTTAGAGCAGGTTTCTTCGAGAATGATATGTGCATCTGGTGATGGTACTACCGATTCATGTGAGGTATGTCATGGTCCCTTAAATTCTATTTCGTATCTCTTTCGTATCTATTATATAGATCATACATTTTTTGTTGTGAAGGGAGACAGCGGCGGACCCATGGTGTGCAGGCAACCAGATGGTAAATTTAAACAAATGGGCATTGTAAGTTGGGGAGTTGGATGCGGCCAGAAAGATCAGTATGGAGTCTATACCAATGTTGGTAAATTTAGAAAATGGCTTGAACAGTTACTTGAGAGTGAAGCTAAATAAACATTCCAAGATCATATTATATTTATTGTATGTTATGAATACTTATGTATACCATAGATATACAGTTACACGAAAATAAATATATAGCAACTTTATCACATGGCTTTACAGAGTTTATACATTAACAACTTGTATTTTTCTTTTGACAAACAAGTATGCCAAGCAGCATACAAACAAAAGAAACTTGGAGATTTTAAACGCTGAAATGAAAACAATTTTAAGGAAATAAAGTGAGTCATTTGATTTTTCTTCGTTCTCCATTTAATCTTCAAGGTTTTTAATCCATTATATTATTTATATTAAGGATCATTTGCAAACTAGTGTAGGCACAAGAAAGTGTGTAGGGCATCAAAGAATTATTTTTTTATATCCAGAAATAAATAAATAGATTAACAAAAACTTTAAAAGTTGATAACCCCTAAAAATCGGGGATATATATAAATATCAAAAGTTTGAAATATGGAGAAAAGGTTATCTTATAAGAAAATAAATGTTTCTTGTAAAGTATTAAATTGAATGTCCATATTTTATTGTTAAACAGCAATAGGTTAGACAAAACAGCAATAGGTTAGACGAAGAATACCCAAGAAACATATCAACTTTTATTGTTTAACTTTCAAATAGAAATGAAGAGGTTTGAATGGATTTTACAGGGATTAGAACCACATCGTGAGAAAATAAAAAAATGTACTATTCGCGGTTTGTCAACATGTTTTTGAAGATGTTTTTCATTTGTAGAACAAGGGGTTTTCTTTTAAGTTAACGAAAGTATATAAATAATTCATGACTTACATATTATTATATATAGATTCGTCGCGATTTTGTTTTCGCAAAATCTGTCGAATAACTTTGTAAACGCTGTCGCGTCATGCTGTCAATAAGTTCTACTGAGAAAATTCAGCGAAAAAACATTCACATTTCAATAATAATCTTTTGGAAATAAATCATAATATAATCATAAAACTTAAACCTGAACCGCCCTATCGTCAAATATGGGACATCAGCTCCAATGCCAATTTGAGAATATTTAAATTTATTGGAACTTTCTATTAAATAAAATGGCGGCTGTATAAAAATAAGTAAATCATGTTTAATATATTTTTTGTTCTCATTTTATATATTTAAAGATGTAAATGAAATGATTTTGAATTGGCTCCTTCTTAACCAAACAACTGGAAATGTAAGATGTCGTTTCATTTTTTAACGATAAACAAAAAATAAAGTTCTCTTAAGCGTCACATGACGACGTTGTTTCAGTCACATGATTGAAGAAACCAATCATGAATATATGCCGGCATTTCGATATTCACAGACTTGCAGCTAGCTTTTTAGCTAATTTCAAAAACTTGTTTGATATTTGTTCACTCGCCATTTTACTCTTTATTCAATGATTCTTTTATGCTTTTTTTTTCTTTCAAGAAGAGTATTGAAAACAAATAAGCTCCTACTACAGCCACAATTAAAAACCATGGAGAAAAAATATTCAAAATATAAATTAAAGATGTATTTTATTAGAATAAAATGATTGAAAATAAATATTGAAGTTAAACGGTTAAATATAGAGATAAAAATAAAATGTATTTTTTATGGCTATTGAAATGAACAAAATTTTCTTTCACAATCCTCAGCTTGAGAGCAAAAATGAAACAGAATATAAAAAGGTAGATTTTATTTTGCGTTTATTTGACAGTGTGTGGTTAGCAGATTATTATCAAAGTTAAAAACGTCAAATTAAAATATCTAATTTTATTACCATAACCTCAGCTGAATAAACACGTGGATATAAAGATACCACTGTTGCAGCTAAAAAGTATAAAGTTTGCTAAATTGAAACGAAATGATGAATAAACTGAAGCAAATCTTAATTTAGTAAAATAAAGCTAGAAAGGTATCAAATGATTTCTAGCAGTTTAACAAATGAAGATGTATAAAAGTGTATCTAACACACTCTCATCACATCTAAAACATTCTCATCCCATCTAATACATTCTCATCACATCTAATACACTCTCATCACATCTTATACATTCTCATTATATCTAATACATTCTCATCACATCTAATACATTCTCATCACATGTAAAACATTCTCATCACATCTAATACATTCTCATCACATCTAATACATTCTCATCACATCTAATACATTCTCATCACATCTAATACATTCTCATCATATCTAATACATTCTCATCACATCTAATACATTCTCATTATATCTAATACATTCTCATCACATCTAATACATTCTCATCACATGTAAAACATTCTCATCACAT
>JAUELD010044597.1:0-11306 GCA_031471615.1 Aglantha digitale
ATTGGAGCACACTATAACATTTTATGATTGGAGCACACTATAACATTTTATGATTGGAGCACACTATAACATTTTATGACCAGAGCACACTATAACATTTTATGATTGGAGCACACTATAACATTTTATGATCGGAGCCACTATAACATTTTATGTATTCTTTAGGTCTCTGAAAATATTTCTCGGACCACTACTATGAAAATATATAGATTGCATCTTCTTTAAATATTCTACTTTAAGTCTACTGCTTAGTGACAACTGATACATTCAACCACATTTCTTGTGTTTTATATCGTACTTAAAAGAAGCAGAACTAGGACAGTTTCTTTGAAGTATTCTTAAAAAACAATACCTTAATGTTTAATATAACGTCCATTTTCCTTCCTCTATCAATCTATAGAAACTATTTTACAAAAGACAAAAAGAAAATAATTTTTTCTTTGTTTTAATTAATATTTCACAATTTATTTTTTATTTACTTTATTTATTTTTTGAATTGGTATTTACTAATATAGTACTGTGCGAATTTAGAAGTATCAATAAGCGTACTAAAATATTGTGGCTTTGAACTATCCGAATTTGGGTGGAATAAGTAATGTAAAGATAATGCTGGAGGATATCTTATAGTGGAACAACTGTGGATACAAGAATCTTTTAGCTTTGTATGATACATGACAACATTGAAAGTTTACAAGGCTAGATGTCATTAAATGTTACATGTAATGTTATGTTTACATCTGAATGTTCAATCAAAAATAATATATAATAAAAAAAATCCTGCAGTTAACACAATTATTTCTTATTTAACAAAATTTAAGCAATATATAACATTTAATAGAAAAACTGCTAAATCATACTTTAAATCATAAAAACATACTGTAGAAAATTAACAGGATATTGAAATATTTTTGAAAACAGAGAATGGTGCAATTCACCATGTGGGGCTGGATTTTCATTTTTTACAATTGGTAATGATGTTTCTTTCCATGAAAAATCGACTGGCCATGCAGTAAAATCAAAATCATAGAGTTGCAAGCCAGCCTAATATGAAATGAAAAATGATGGCCTTATCAAAACAATAATACAATCTTGTGTCTAAAGAACAACAACATTAAATAAAGTTAAATAAATAAACATCTTTTTGCCCCTTTTGATCAGCAATAAAGCACAATGAAGTCTTATCTAGATTCATTTCCATTGAATGTACATTGAAAGGAACTTTCACAGATGTTCAGATTAGAAAGATAGGTTCTTAGACCTATAGGTAATTAAACTGTTCGCTTAAACGGTTTAAACTAAACTGTATATAGATACCACACAGATACTGCAGATATAACAATGTATTTAATATATCAAAAAATACAAGTTTCGAAACCAAACTAACTAAACTACTTTATTATTAAAAGAAATATCTTCGTCAATGTTCAGATCTAACAAATTAACAATGCGTTAAAGCCTCATGACAACAAGACATAAAAATAAAAAATAATCATACTCTTTCATTTTTATTGTTTACTGCTAATTGCAATTTCTCAAAAAACAGCCTGTAAACGTGATTTTGATTTCTTCCAAATGCTAAAACGATTATACTGTATGTGCAATAAATAAAAATATTAATCAAAAACAGGAGCTAAAATGATTTATAAAGTTATTGGGTGATAAAAATGCCTTTTCTTTTTGTCTGACAATTTTCGAGTCTCAGATTATCTAGTAAGCGGTTAATGAATCCCAAATGTAAACAACTCTTTAGTTCAAATGGGAGCTTTGAAATATCCCAAAAATTTGGAACAAAGACTTCCCCTCAATTTGCCACCAACTATTGAGTTTACATTTAAAATTCACTTGTAACAAGAAAGACTGACTAATGTGAGACTTCCCCTCAATTTGCCACCGACTATTGAGTTTACATTTAAAATTCACTTGTAACAAGAAAGACTGACTAATGGACTCCTGGGATACAACAAAAACAGTTATAAACTAGGTTAATCAAAAAATCCCATTTTTGGATCATAATTACGCAAAAATAAGAATTTTTGGGGTGACAAACCTAGTGCATTTAAAAGTCCTTAGTATTGCCTAATTTCATACAAGAAATCAAAAAATTCTAATCAAGACATCTTGAAACATTTCCAAAATACACGTTGGGCCAAAATTGACCTTTTGATCAAAATTAAGAAATTTTAAAAAACTTTTCTTTTTTTTTTCACTTTTTATTTATAGATGCCTAACTTCATGCGAAAACTCAGAAATAATTAATAAAAGGTTCTTGAGTTACAGGGAAAAGAGTCTATTTAGGCCCCTTTTACTCCAATTCGGGGACAATATGATTTTTTGAGAAAATTGGGCTACACCACTTTTTAACGTATAAAGGTCTATCTTCATGCAGAAAAGCAGAAAAAATTAATAAAAAATTCTGGAGTTACACTGGGAGAGAGCCATTTACCCCAATTAGGGGAAAATAAGATTTTTTGAGAAAAATCAGAAAAAAATAATGAAGCAACTCAGAGAAACAAAGGTGTGTCGGGTGGGTGTCCAAAGAAGATATCTTCTTAGGAAGGATTTAAACATGATAAGATTGCAATAAAAGTTACCTCTAAGTATATAAGCAGTTGACAGTGTTATGCAGATACCAACACAACATCTTAAATAAAACTGTAACTTATCTGGAGAAGTCAGAATATCTAGAACAATGAAAAAAAATTAAAATTGGTAATGCTGCTATATACAAAAAACTACACCCTATAGCATGTGAATCATTTTTTTAAAAAAATTGTTTATAATTTAACCTAAACAATTATTTTGCAGGATTTGCTGGATTTGTTGATATTTTGATAATAAGTGGATTGTATAAAGTATTTAACTTATTCCATACTTAAAGACATGGATTCAATTTTCATAAAGTGGACAATTTTCTTTTGGACAAATTTAAGGTTAACTGCATAAACTAAATTTTTGATATGAAAAATAATTACTTACTGTTTGAATAAATCTGATAGGCTATGATTGGTGAGCAATAATATGAAAACCCTAAAGCGTAAGACACCTGCAAACAAAATTAAACAAGATAAAATATTATTTTACGTCAAGTTTATCAAATTATAAAATAGATTTTACCGAATTGATGATAGATTGACCAATCCATTCACTGTTGCTCATTTGATATGTACACACCTAAAGATAATACTGTTTTTCATTTACTCCATAGTGAGTACCAAAAAAACTTTTGATTATTTTAAAAATAGATAAACTTTTATTAAAATAGCCATAAAAATATGGATAAACTAAAAGAAGAATTTCAATTAAGATATTTGAGAATGAAAAGAGTTTTTTTGATGAAAAAAAGGGCTGATCTAAATATTTGATGTTCTTTAATCAAACACACCTTGGAATCCCTTTAATGATAAAAGATTAAAGCCTAAAGTCTGAAAAACTAGCCATCAAAGCTATCTATGCAAACATAAATTTAGATATAGATAGTGTCTATAAAAAAGACATGTAATGTAGTGTGTATTATAAGATAGATTTATAATATGTAGATACTATTAAGATAGTAAGATACTATTAAGATAAAATCAAAACTGGCTAGCTGAAGTAATCTGCTAACCAAAGTTTGAAATTTTTTGCCGTTTCAGCAAATTTTGTATCAGTAAAAAAAATTAAATATATATAACCAAAGAAATTGATTTGATAATTCTAAATAATTGTATCACGTTAAATCACTTACTACTTGTTTCCTGCCATTAGAAGCATGCTGAAACACCTTATATAGACAAGGTCCAAATAGATAATTCCACATAGTATGCTAGTGCAATACTGCACACATAATGCAGTTTATTTTTTTAATTCTGAAAATAATGGAAAATATTAAAAAAACTTTTATACAATATCTACATGATAACAGAAACAAGAAAACTCCTTCGGAACTTGAATAGGAAAAAAATTACTACATGAAAAACAAACAAATGAGAACACTTATTATTCTTTTTAAACGCATGTTTTCAGCAAATAAGAACAGTTTATGCATGGTTTATGTCACAAGTTATTTTCAATAAATATTGGTAAAAAAACTCCCACTATTACAGTTATTAACCATTGAATCAAATCGCTGAACGGCTGGTTTCCAAAGAAAAAAAAAGAAAAACTCTCATTACTTCTTACGCTTATGTAAAGGAGTGATTACTACTCTTGTAAATAATTTTTTCGTCTATGTATGCCAATAGCAGTATTGTGCAGCTAAAAAATTGTCAAAAGTTATATATAATTTATATTTACGTCAAGTGTACTGGGAACTTAAACTAAACTGTATATTCCTTGAATAGTTTTTAAAACTACGATAACAGATATTCATAATTAAACCATAAGGAAAAAAACAATACATAATTGTAATAAAAACATTTATTTCTGTCAATAAAAATAGATGAAATTAATTTTTCCTTTTTTTATATTTAAATGTTTTCAACGGATCATCTTGACTTCTTCGTTTGTTTTTATCATGAAATGGAACATGTTTACGTTTGCGTTTCGGCCTTAACATAACTTGTTTCAAAGTTGGCGGAACAAGGTATTCTGGAACACTTTTTAGATGAGGACGCTGATCAGTTGGTGCTAATATTTTATCATGCCGTAGGACTTTTAAATCTTTAGGATTATCTTCAAAGTAAGCCTTCAATTTACTAGAATTGAGTATTTCTCCTTTAATTTCTCTCAACCTTGC
Organism: Aglantha digitale; assembly: GCA_031471615.1. Classification (NCBI taxonomy): domain Eukaryota; kingdom Metazoa; phylum Cnidaria; class Hydrozoa; order Trachymedusae; family Rhopalonematidae; genus Aglantha; species Aglantha digitale. The sequence continues at coordinate 4,715 of JAUELD010044597.1, forward strand.
ATCTTTGATTTTTAATCTTGAAACACTATTATAAGCATCATTTACTCTGTAACGAAGGCCTTCCACTTCTTCAATCTTAAAATTATAAGGTTTTAACACAGAAACTTTATTAGCAATGTCGTCAGGATTTTTTAAAATCTTTTCGATATTTTGAAGATATTCGTGTTCTTTCAAAGTTGTTACGAATGAAAGTGCAGAACCAGAATTATGACCTCTAGCAGTTCTTCCGATTCGATGAATGTATGCATCACTTGTTGTTGGAAAGTCAAAGTTCAAAACATTATCAACATCCTGAAAATCAATTCCTCTTGATACATTGAATTCTTTGGTTTTCTTTGATTTGTTTTTTGTTTTTTTGACTTCTTTTTTCAAAGAAACATTTGTATCGATATGCACAGCCTCGTCTGTAGCAATTACAATATCGTAAACACCTCTATTAAACTCATCCACAATGTGGGTACGAGAGCTCTGCGGTAATTCCGAATTCAAAACACAAGTTTTTATGTAAAATTGTTCAAAAAACAACTTCAATCTATAACATTTGTCTATTGAATTAACAAATATTAATGTTTTACCTCGGATTAAATTGAATTTGAACAATGCATATGCCAATAAAAACTTATCATTAGTTTCACATTTTATAATAAATTGACTTAATTTATCTTCTTCCGGGAAATCTGATTCATTAAGTTTCAGTGATATTGGATTATGAAGAACAAGAGCTTTTAAATTTTCAACATCTTTGGATATAGTTGCTGAAACTAATAATGCTTGATATAGTTTGGGTAAATGAGACACAAGTGTTTTGACATCATCTTCATAACCATATGAAAAAATCAAATCTGCTTCATCAATAATCAAATATTTAAGGTGCTTTGCAATGTCAATAGTACCATTATTAATATGTGCCAGTAATTTACTCGGCGTGCTGACAAGGATGTCAGTATTTCCAATCAAAGACTTCGAACTTTGCACAGTGGTATTGCCAATATCAATAACACTTACATCTCTGGAAGAGTAAGCTGTTAATTCTAAAACATTTCTATAAGATTGTTTACACAGTTCTTTAGATGGAACTAATATCAAACCAATGATTTTTTCAGTAGAAAGACTTTTTTTATGCTTTAAAATCTTTTGTATAAGAGGAATTGTATAAGCGCCAGTTTTACCCGAGCCAGTTTTTGCTCTAACAATTAAATCGTTTCCTTCAAGCATCAAAGGAATTGCTTTTTGTTGTACTTGACTTGGAGTAGCCCATCCTAATTTGGAAATAGATTTTAATAAACGATCGTCAAGATCAAAATTAGAAAACAAACAGTTTTCTTCAACCATTTTTCATATGCGTTTTCTTATAAAATCAGCTTGTGAATAGAAAGTATGAATCGAAATATCATCGGGAAAATGTGTAATTTGCCGAACATTATTATTTCAGCCCCGAAATAAAATTGAGGGAAAAGAAAAACAGAACTCAAGGGTCGTTTGAGATTATTTACAAATTTCACAAATTTTTATGGTCAAGGTTGGGATAAAGCATTAACAACAAAAATTGTTCATATAAATCATTTATATAAAAAGATAGAAGGTTTTGGGAAATTTTTGATGACGATGATGATGATCCATGATTCTCAAGTTTTATATACTTGCAACTTAAAGGGAAACTCTTTAAAAAATAAAACTTAATCACTCAAAAACATGTTAATAACAAACGTAAAAACCTAGTTTTAGAAAATATAGAAAAAGTATCCCTCCTCCAATCTTCCAATATTTACGTCGATTCGGCGTTCCGTAATCCGCCGTTCCACGATCCGGTACATTGTTTTACAACATGTCTGTTTTACATGGTGAAAATGTGTTCGAACTCTTTGATTAACTTCCGCTTTATTAAAACATGTTTATTCTTTTTTCTTTGAAAAAAGAATTGAATTTGCTTCGAACTTTTTCTAATAGAAAGGTTTAAAAATGAACTTTTATAATATGCATTTCTATTTACTTAGGATTTAGAAAAGCTCTATGACAGCTCTTTTTTGTTTAGAACTTCATTAGACATCCGATCCTTTTTTATCGTTGTTTAGGCTCCATCTTAAATTCGATTGATCTTATTATTAAGTTTACGATTATGACTCATCCATTCTAAAGAACAACAATAAGGACTTATATACATTGTACTTATAAATCGAGGACTTATAGATTGAGGACTTGTAAATTGAGGACTTATAGATTGAGGACTTGTAAACTGAGGACTTGTAAACTGAGGACTTATAGATTAAGGACTTGTAAACTGAGGACTTATATACGCAGAAAGTAGTCCTGTGGTGATATTATCTGTCTACTACTATTTTCTGTCTTTTCTATTGTCATGACCGGGTTGGGTTAAGTTTCTATATATATTCCGGTCCTAAAAATAAAATAGACAGCAAATAGTAACAGACAGAAAAAATCATTACAGTCCTCTTTGTCAAGTGGTTTTTCTTCATGAATATATTATCTATACATACATCGAATTTCAATTTCAGTTTCAACTTTATATATTGTATCGGTGGAATAAAGTATACATTACACCAGTAGAGTATTCGTTAACCCCTGTTTCCTGTGTCAATAACAATAATTCATCAGACTCCAACAGACAACCCAAGACACATTTATGACCTCAAAAGCAGACCAAGAACATCTGAACATTTAATGACTCTACTTCTTTAACGTATTGAGGTACTAAACTTCGGTCAACCACAAGAAAGAGAAGGCACCACAAGTGTATCTGCAGTCTAATTCATTTAATGAATTCAAGGCGGAATTAAAGAAATGGTAGCCAACTTACGATTGTCACTTATGTAAAACAGAACTTAATATCCAGCTCTTCATATATATATTTTACTTTATATTTTCAGTCTAAGGTTACGCTATAATTAGCACTAGTAGGCTCTAGCAGAAGCATGTTTGTTTTATTTATAAATTAGTTTTAATTTAAAGTTTCTCAAACGTTAAATGTTTTTAAAAACTGATTGAACACATGAATATTATAAATCTGGTTGACTCGCTCATTCAACCAATTTATTCATCACTATTTCTAGACCATGCAAAAAAAGTATGCCATAACAGCTTTACTTAATAAATTACATCTTATGTCCATTAGGCATATCATCAAAGTTAGATCAGCAGTGTATAGGAGAAAGGCAAAGTGTTCTAAAATCGAGCCTTGAGAAACACCATTATTAAGTTCTCCAGGCTAATATAAATAGATTCTTCAAAGTTTACTTGGAAGCTTCGGTTTGATAAGAATTAAGGTAATTTTCGCAATGAACATTGATAGGGTGAGAGATTTTTAAAAAGTCAATCAAAATTATCATTTTAGTTACCAGGCCCTCATTGAAAGCTTGTAAGCCTTAACTGCATATTGATAGCTTTCACCGTAAAATTCGAGATTTATAAACTTTAAGAAGAAATTGTTTTCCGTCGGAAAATTTTCAGTTTATCAAAGGAAGTTTTAACTAGAAGGAACAACAACAACTTCTTTTATTTTATTCTATGGCGTGGCGAAAGTACTCATCTGATTCTTCTATGTAGTTCGTGCTTATAAAAGAATTTAAAGACTTTTTTTTAACATTTTTGCTAAGTTATAAATTTAACTATCTAAAGTTGTCGGTAATGCTTAAAAATATATTTGTTATTATTACTTTTGCATAAATAGTCAACAAGCCATGTCTTAAAGTTTTAATTTCTTTAATAATACCTGCATCGACACAATCTTGTCTAAAACTTCTTACTCAAAAAAAAAAATGAGATATATTGGGTGAGATAACTGTCACAAAGTATGTCAGGATTAGACTATTATATCGCTTGCTTTTATTTTCCCCCAAAAATGCCCCAAAAACCTTTTTATTAATGTTTCAAAACCAATTTGTGAAAAGCCAATTCGATAAATCATCAATTTTCAAAACCATTTTGATGATATTTTGATCTATCCTTTAGACCAATAACTATAAAAATCGCTAATAAAATAAGGAAATATGGAACCCAGTCCTCCTTTGCGTGAGCGATGAAATTATAACAAATTTAGTTCACCAAGTCTTTGAAAAACAAGATGAGAAGGGAATTCTCCCCCCCCCACTTATAAATAAAAATAGCGCAACAAGGGCGGCAAAAAAAGTTCTTCATATACTGGTAATAGGCATTATCTATTCTTCTTCATAAACGTAGAAATAAGTTAAGTGAAAATACTAAGTTGAGTTACGTAACGAGGAGATATATACAATGGAGGTATATAGAAGAATTACAAGAAATACTTTAGCAGATAGCATATTTACTGCAATGTTTTCTGGGGTGGAACACTAAAAGAACGGTGCAAGACAAAGTTAGCTCATGAATAACAAATATTATTTTTATAGAAAAACATTATTACTACGGCAAAACTAATTCTAAAATAAATTTTAGTAATTTGACAATCAATCAATTTCACATTTTACATCTATGTAATGTATAGCTTTAAACCCCTGTTACATGTCCCCTTAACAACCCCTTAACAACCCTTATACAATATGCCTTGTTATGATTGTTTAGAAAGATTTTGCAATTTTGCAACAAATATCTTGAATACTTACTTCCATTATGTTAAATTCTTAATGGTTAAACCTACACGTCTTTAATTTACATACCAGAAATAAAAAAATCCATTTCAAAAGTAAATACCGTCATTTCTCTAATTTAACGCATCTCCTAATTAACGTGAGTAGTTTTATGAATTTTGTTTTTTCCTCTAATTATTACGTGATTTTACAGAAATTAAAAATAAAAATTAAGTTAAAAATTTTGAAGCTATAACAATGAAAATTTCTTCTTAGTTTTAACGCGATATCAAGGCAATTTATTTCCTCCTATTTTTTGCACAACCCAATTTAAATAATTATTTTTTCCGGTGCGTTATATAAGAGAAAGGACGGTAATTTTTATACACGCTATTACGGTGTTTAAAATTCGTTAAAACACGAGTTTCTATAGCAACAAAAGTAGCTGCTCATAAAATAAAAATGAAGAAAAATAAAAAAAGTGAATAAGATAGAAAATAAGATCACAAAGTTGGCTATCCAAACTACAAAACCCGCTAAAAGTTGACGAAGAAAGCCTCTCAAGGCTGGACTCCCAAACTAGAGTAAAGATTTTACGTTTGCCTCTTGTTTCGAGCCCCGAAAAAAAAAAGTTGTCACTCAAAAAATGTATGAATTATATTCGTTGTTTACTTCAACGAAATGAACGAGACGTTTTGTATGTACATACTTATTGAACACGATAAAGACACTTTTTGCAAATTATTACATATGTCAAAAAATTAGCATTGATAGAATCGTCAAACAAATGACATCGAAGGAATGACGCCGACGAACAAATGACACTGACGTATTAATATCGTCAAACGAATGACGCCAACGGAGTAACGTCACCTAACATTCGAACTAACGTCATCAACCGAAGTGTAATCTTTACCCTATAAAACAACGACTTTAGTCAACTTCTTTCTTGTTTAATAAAAGATTTAAAAGATATTTAAATTAACAGGGCCGACAATCTACAGAAAGACCTTCCCAGACCACATTTTCAGATATTTCCATAACAATGTACATGGAAATGGGTGATTACAAAATGCTGACCATAATACTGACCAATAATACTGATCAATAATACTGACCATAAAAGTGACCAATAATACTGACCAATAATACTGACCAATAATACTGACCAATAAAACTGACCAATAATACTGACCAATAATACTGACCAATAATACTGACCAATAAAACTGACCAATAATACTGACCATAATACTGACCAATAATACTGACCAATAATACTGACCAATACAAATATCAACGATTTTACAACATATATGAAACATACGTTATTACATACACAAATAAATCACTGAGACTATAGTTATTTTATAATCACTGATTCTATAGTTGTTTTGTGCTACACGCATTAAACACACAGCATTTTGTTGTTAAAATTTGGCGAAGACAGTTTTCGAATCATGGAGTGATCATTAGAAAGTGCTAGCAAATCAGCAAATTTAGTTCCATACAATGTTAATTCCTTTAGGAACTGGAAAAGGGGGTAGTATTTGTAATATTATACAATGGGCTACTTCAATTATGTACCAACATATTGATATCTTATAGAAAGGTACGTTTCAATATCAAATATGCGTTCCTACATTAAATACAATCATCAAAGAATAATTCACTCACTGCGTCTATTTTGGTGTCTAACATTTGAAAAAAGTCAACTTGAGATTGTGTAAAAAGTCTAAAAGAACAAAAAGAGGGAAGACATTTTTATAAAATCGTTATAACAAATAAATGATATATAAGAAAGGTATAGAACACTTACTTTTCAGAACGGTTAATAGGTGAACCCTGCGTGGTCCTACAAAACAAAAACTTATTATAGTGACTGATAAAAATATCACTACAACTGATGAAGATATAAGTGTCACTACAACTGATGAAGATATAAGTGTGACTACAACTGATGAAGATATAAGTGTCACTACAACTGATGAAGATATAAGTGTCACTACAACTGATGAAGATATAAGTGTCAC
>JAUELD010044608.1:10355-24048 GCA_031471615.1 Aglantha digitale
TTTGTTTTAAGGGCATATAATTTAGTCGAGACGGTTTATTTATTTATCGGTTTATTATTTATTCACTTGTTCATGTAATATGTCAAATTATTAAAAATATTTCTCATTTAGGTTGCTTTGTAAATTTGAAATCCTCCTTCCTTTATCAACCACCAAATATTTAGTTACTTCGAAACTTCCTTCCCTGGCTCCACAATATATCCTTCTTAACCACGAAAAGTTGCTGACTAGCGGTGACGTCATTCATCGTAGATACGTTTTCCCCTATGTACCTAATGGTATGTGGAATCGTTTAATAACCAAAATTCTGATATATGCTGAAGTGCATCGTGAAGATGAAAACTCTGAAGTGAGAACTTTTCTATTTTTTTAGTATATTTGTTAGATTCCTATGATAGCTATATTGTTTCTGGATCTAAACTAACTGAGGACTTGTGACTGTATATTAAATAATAAACATTTTATACGAGTGGAAATACGGAAAAACATGTCAGAATACCAATTGTCAATCAATGACTTCATGTCAATAACTTCATATCATTGGACTATGTAGTTTTGCTTTAACCTAATGTTTTCTTTAGAATGTCGATTACGAATTATGGAAAACTGGAATGTTCATGAAGTGGTCTGACAATATATACTTCTTAATGGCTTCCAATCCTAACGATAAAAACATGCTTGATCTATTGGCTCCGACCAATCAAGATTGTTATAAAGTATTAGGTTGTCTAGTTGATATACTTGATAACTTAATAGAAGAATGGTATCCTGGACTAGAAACTCCGAGTCATCCGGATATAATGGTCAAGCGTTCTTCCCCATGTTATTCGTGCGTTGAAAATAAAGTTTTCTTCCCATTAGAAGACATTCTAGCAATGTCGTATGAAGTAGATACGATAAACTGTCCAAAATGCGGACCCGTACTTATAGAAGCAATAGCGCCTGACGTGGTATTTGCTGAGATTGACCGTGAACTGTTATTTCAAGAATGTCAAATTGATTGGCAAAACAATATGCATGGAGAGCTCGGTCGCGGTTCATTCGCATCTGTTTACAAAGTAAAAACAAACGGTGAAAATGTTGCAGTCAAAGTGAGTAGTTATCAGTAGATGTTGCGAAGCCTAACCTAGAAGTTGATAACCATAACGCAGAGCATTTTAAAACAATTTTATTATAAAAACACTTTCATCGTAAAGTATTAAAGCTTCAGTCATAACTTCAGTAACTTGTTCCGATAAATTTTCAAAATAGATTCCCATTCCCGAAGTGTCTGAAGTATATCGCCAATCACTGTTTTAAAAAATATATTCTGATCTATGGAATGGCGTTATATTGTCAATTCTGTTTTATTCACTTTTTCATGCAGGTTTTTCATGACACAAAAGACGGACCCTCTCCCAATCGGTTACTACGTCAAGAGTTAGATATTCTTAGTAAATTAAACCATCCTTGTTTGATTACATTTATTGGCGTGATGCTACGCCCTAGAATGATTCTACTTGAATATGCGCCTCTTGGGAATCTGCAGAGCGTGTTTGACTCTGGAAGATGTTTGAGTCGTGGCATGCAGCATAGAATGGCTTTGCAGGTAAGTCGGCTGTTTAGCAAACGATAGCCTCGTTTGTATTATCAAACAAACTGGCTTTCTCTAATGGCTTTGTTTGTTGGTTGTTTATACTTGTTATTAAGTAAAAAGGATAGTTTAATATTGTTATGTTGTTAGTCTTGCCTTCCGAGTCCCTCTTTTGTGTTGTTTGTAGCGTCAGTTTATTGGCTATGTGACACGTGATGTCGTTCAGCAGTTATTCGGGAGAGCTGGTATTCTTCGCAACATTTACGTATGTGAATAAAAGATTTGTCTTGTTTTGTAGGTGGCTGAAGGACTAGAGTATTTACACAGTTTCAACATCGTATATAGAGATCTTAAACCCAGCAATATACTCGTGTTTTCCCATGCCATGGGTGTGCTAGTCAATGTGAAACTGTCGGATTATGGTATATCACAATATGCTGGGGTTATGGGTCTTAATGCTTGTAGAGGCACAACTCCTTACCAGGCTCCTGAAATAACATACGGAGAGAGTGAATACAATCTTGAGGTAATTATCATGGAAATTTAATTACGAGTATAAATAAGAATTTGGGTCTAAAAGGATTGCCTTAAAAGATATATTGTAAATAGATTCATTTCCCATGCGTAAGAATCGCCTCGTTTTCAATTTATTATATTTATTTACTTTAAAAAATTGTATTAATGAATAAAATTCTATCGGGTGTATAAAAGAGTTATGGACGAGTTATGGACGAATTAAAATACGTTCACTAGAAGTGGCAATCAATCTGTAAATTGAAGAATAAGGTAATAGTCGATCAATAGTTATATTTTCTTCTTCAGGTGGATATATTTTCTTTTGGCGTTACTCTGTACGAGATTATAGCGGGAGGAAAACGTCCATTCGGTGGATTACCATATCAGAATGAGTTTGATTTAGCATTGCTAAGCAACAAGCCCGTTGTTAATATTAACGTGCACGGTTGTTCACCATGGCCTGATATGGAATATTTGATTCGACATTGTTTGAGCTCAAACCCAGGTATTTTATTGCTTATTTAGTAATCTTATTTACTTTTTCTTATTCTTATCTTTTTATTTAAAAAAATAAATATAATGAATTTCAGAGAAGTTGGTACATATCAGTTGCTTTGTTTTCTTTGTCTATTTTGCTTTAGAATACTAAGAATTTGAATTAGCGATACGATGTATTGGAATGCTCTATCAGTAGTCCTTTTAACCCTAGGCCGAGGATTATGATCATAGGGTATGATCTAAGGGTTTGTTGTTGTTTTTTCTAATTAGAGAGCAGACCTTCAATCGATGAAGTTGTACGCTTATTATCATGTATCGATCTTTTGTGTTTGCAACGCGACGAAGCCGTTTGTAAAAACCAATCCGTCGAATGTCTAACCGTGCGTAAGTTCACCGAAAAGGGAAATGAAAAACTTGAAGTTTGGATTGGTAGTGGAGAAACTGGTTGTCAGAGTCAATTGTCATGGTTACCATTAGGATGCAAACGCAAGCAGGTTTGTTGGATTAATTAATAGTTTTTTTTGGACAAAGTTTTTAGAATAGAATATTTTGACATTATTAGATATGTTTATAACTTGTATAACTGGACACCGATTGGTTAATCTAATACTCGCAATTTTGTTTTATGGAAAGAGATGAAATAGTCAAGGGATTTCTCACTTTTTGTGAATTTTACATTTAAGATTACGTTTATTTCAAAAATATCTAACCACAATCTTGTGCGGAATAAATTTTAATTTTCACCACAAGCCAAGGTTAAGTTTATTTACAAATTTTTATAAATACCGGTATTGGTATTCTGTATTTAGACTATCCAAGGTCTTATGGTAATCGACGGACGCATTTTATGTATGGAACTGATTGAAGATCACCTAGTTATTGGAACGAAAGAAGGAAAAGTAGTTGTGTATAACTGTTGCACGAAAACCAGATCTCACCAAGTAGCGGAATACGAAGATTCGGTACTTAGTATAAAATTCGTAGAAAAATACCGCTTGCTATTGGTCGGCTTAGCCAATGGGAAACTTTATTCGTATCAAGGTCAACTTTTATCACCCGAAGGTAAAATAAATGTTTGTTGTCTTAGTGCTCCGAGAGGTGCTGTTATAACAACTATACAGGCAAACCTTATGGACGCATTTGGGAGAAAAAAGTTAGAGTGATATTAAAATAATATAGCTTATCAAAAATGCTTGTTTGGCCGGTATTTCAAGACTAGTTACATTTTAGTTATACATTTTTAGAAAGATATGATTTAGCATTAAAGTGCATTTTGAGTAGGGTTAAGTTATTTTTTCTACATGGATTAACTATTCTCATTGTGGAACAGTAATATATTAACAGTTTTGTGATATTGGCATGCAGATTTTCAATTCTACTTATTTACGAATGTTTAGATACGCCGTTGCAATGTTGTCATGACTACGATGTGGATGGGATGGGAAATTGTCCGATAACTTGCATAGTACTGTTACGGAACACGATCATTATGGCTTGTGGTAAAAACATGTTAGAGGTTTTCCTCGATGGTTTTGAATTGGTAAAACGCTTTCAAGTTTCGTTTAAAACGATCGTTTCTGGAATTCTATCGTGTAAGAATAAGCTGTTTGTCTCGTGCAAGGATAGAAGCGTAATTGAAGTTTTGGATTATGCGAATATCCCTTGCAAACCTCAAACTATCGATTGTTATGCCATGCTACAAAGTGAAAACAATGAGATTACTAGAAACGAAAGTCGAGTTGTCAGCATGGTTACGGCTGATAAAGAAACACTTTGGATAGGATGTGGTGATGGACATATTATTGTAGTCGGAATAAGCAACAGTTCGTATGAATGCTTAGCTAAACTACACAGACATCCAACCGCTGTACGTTCACTTACTGTAGCTCCTAACCTACCAGGAAAATCTTGCTCGATAATATCCGGTGCTATGGGATTTCACCAGTATAAAGAGACAGGAAATGATGTGACAAGTTTTGGGTATATTTTAGTTTGGGATTCTGAATTGGCAAAGCAAAAGAAATATTTGGAAAATGATCTCAAGAAGCGAAGAGAATTAGTTAAATAAATATCTTTTAAGACTTTTATTTATAAAACTATTTATATAAAAAACATTTTTCGTAGATTTTAAGATAAAGTTTGGTATAATTTTTTGTAGAAATCATAGCTTTTATTATTTTCTATAATTGGCACAAAATTCAAAATTATGAACTATAATTATGCATGGGAAAGCAATATAAGAATTTCTAAAATATATAAATCCCTGTCATCTTCTATCATGGGGTGAAGAAATATTTGTCATAGCAACGAATGTACCTTGATTTCTTGGCATCGTTAGTATGACTGATTTTTGAAATGCAATATACATCTTAAGTTAAGATGGCTTGTAATAATTTATTTTATTTACTGTAAAATGTATTTTATAAACTTTTTAAAAAAGTGTAAACAAGTGTGAAAGAGGATTTGCATCATAATTCGTTTGTGAAATACCACGTACGGCATTAAGTTAACTAGGAGAGAGATGAGAAGTGATATCTGTCATCATCATCATTAACCAGTTAGTCTGAATCAAAAATCTCTGAATTGTTTTTCGCATTCTTAAAAGAAAAATCTGTTCTGTTTCATTTCATTTTCCACTAAAATCATCGTAACAATAGACCCAATAATTATTTATACTGTTTTAAAACAAGGCGAAGCCTGTATAAAGAAAATACATATGCGGGTGAAGTTTAAAAGTATTTATTCATTTTTAATTACAGATAATTACTCAAAACGAAATTCTACTAGTTTCACCTAGCTTTCAGTTTTTCCCTGCCTCAAAGATATTAATGAAAAGGTCAACAGAGTTAGATAGACTCAAAACAATAGACGATAATCATATTCTTTTAATCTCATCACTTTAACTGAAAGATTTTTTCAAAATGTGCTGACGACGCACTATAGCATACAAAGTGGGAAAGAACAATATTCACTGATATTCGCTTGGTTTAAGACTTGTTTTTATATATAAGAAATGGTAATAAATTCTTTTTGAGAAAAAAATCTTTATGTTAAGCGTTTAGTTTCGTAAAACGCGGTTCATTTATAATTTAGTCATAATAAATTCAAATAGGTTAAGTTAAAATGAAAACCGTTGCTCAGGTAGACCTGCTGGAAAAGTCAATTGAAAATGGTCCGCCAGGCTCGAAAACGATCACGGACCCTGTATAAATTTTAATCAATACGCATGCAAAGATAATTGTAACAGACCTATCCATTCCGTTCCATATACCTAGATACTGCCTCACCAAAAAAATTAAGCTCAACATCTTTTCAAAAAGAAATATGAGTACAAAATTTTATTTTTGGTACTTTTTTAAAACACGCCTATAATATTATGCAAAAGGATTATAGAGACAAGAAAGTTCTAAAAAATTTGAGCTGGGTTTGTAAAATGACTTTCGTTGTTTGGTATATAAAAAAAAATAAAGAAGCATATCACGAAAATGTTTCTTAAGTAACAATTAATACAAAAGCTTTTTCAGAAATCCCTATCAAGAAAACTATAGTATGTCACTTTTACCATCAGATTTCAAAATTCTTTTTAAGACAATTGTTCCAGCCCTTAGGAATCGTAGTGAGAAAATGCAATCTAAAATCTATTCCAGATCTAAAACTAACTGCCAGTGTGAAATATTAGCACAGTTCAATACAAAACGTAAAAAACAAAAGAAAAATCCAACGGCCTACAATGACTAACGCAATAATCAAAGACAAAAAAGATAAAAATTAAAAAAGTAATGCAGTCCAGCAAATAGTACAAGTGTTAGCACTAGCAAACAAGGTGATAATACTATTACTCAAAACGAAAATATTATTTAGGATAAAAATATGTATTAAAACGTTTCTTGGTTTACCAACTTGCATCTTGATAAAACACAAGAAAAGCAGAATCACTCCTCAGATTTCAAACTCTTCCTTTTCTTCTTCTTAGTGATAAGTTCATCCATAGTTGTATTCAAATCTTCTCCCGTACTTTTTCTCTAAACGAAAAGGGTGCAAAAATACATAAAAATGCAAACCAAGCGTATAATAAGGCCGATAGCACGTTTGATGCAAATTTTAAGTGATTAAAAGGAATAAAGCTGTAAGTGAATTCTGTATAGGTCATTTTTTAAATTTGGTAAGAATTTAGTTACCTTCTTTTTCTTTTTCTTTTTAGGTTCTTCGTCACTTGCTGCATCTTCTACTTCAGCTATAACTTCAGCCTTTCGTTTTTTCTTCTTTTCGGATGTCGCAACTTCTACGACTGCTTCCACAGTTTCCTCTTCTTCATTCTGTTTCTTCTTTTTTTTCTTTTTCTTTTTATCACTTTTCTCTAACGCTGCGATCTCATCAATAACATCTTGCATAGCATCAGAATTTTTAATGGGAGCTTCACCGGTTTCATAGAATTTTAATCTATCCTCGACTTGTTCGTGTAATTTTTTACCAAACAAATCTGACGGAGATTCTTAAAAATGAGGAAGACATTTTGTTTAGTTTCATTCAAATTTAAGTATTTTATTTTTCAAACCGATTTACAAATATATAAGCGACAACTTATATATGTTAATACCTGTAAAACAATCGATTCTTGAAGCAATAGAACATTTATTTGCCAAGTAACGTGAAATGCGACCTTTATTCTTTGCTCCAGCACGTCCAATAAACGAAGAATGGAAAATCAAGCCATACTTCGGAGTATTACCTTTAGTTTTTAACGCTCTAACAAATACAAAAATACCAAAATTGTAATGAATATCTTAAGGAAAATAATAGTCACGGTTTAACAAAACAGACTAGCAATATAAATAGTACCTAAACAAAGCTTTTTCAGCTCCTAAAATCTGAACAGTTGATGCGGGATACTTAGCTAAATTGGTCAAGCTTCCAGCATGAGCTATTAATCTTGCTCCAACCTATAGGAAAGAAATCCGATATAAAAACGTCTGCAACATTTAACTAAATTGATTAATAAAAACACATCGATAAACAACATTATAAAGAATATGACATACCAAATCACCAATAAGAGCTTGTAAATTCGGAGCCACTTGGTGCATTTTTGACTGTAAATACTCGTGTAATTTTCTTCGATAATCAACTAACCCAATCACACGACTAGCAAAACTTTCGATGTTGATTAAATCAATGGGGGAGATGTCCATTCCTAGACAAACAATTAAGCATGCATGAAACAACCAATACAGCATTTAATTTAAATATGATTACAGTACACCTTCGTAGCAATGGATAATAAATAAACTCTTGTACCGAAGAAATAATTCTGCTCATGTAACTATTCAAGAAGGCAAAAAAATAATTTCTTAAAAATCCAAAAATAAATAAATAAAAATTATAGATTTTTTTTTGCAGTACTTTAAAATTTAAATATCATAAATGCAGGGTTTCCCATTCAAAAGTACAATGTGAGAAGGAACAGTCGGTCAATATTTGGTTTAGTGGTGGGAAAGAGGGGGTTAACTTGTTGTTAAAGACTAAAACCCTGAAATGGCATCTATAAACACTAATAATTAAAGGGTTTTAACAAATTTATCAGCAAATACTTAAAAATTATTAACGCTGACCCATTGAAGCTCTGGATGCATCATAAATGGCTTGAACCTTTCCTTCATCCATTACAATTTCTTCCAAACCTTCTAATTTGTCTTCAGTGAAATCTTTACGCGATTTAATGTATTGAGCAGTTTTAGCATACAAATAGTTGTCACTCACTATTTTGATGAGCTCTGGGAAATGATAAGAATACCATTCTCTAAACAATACCAATACAAAATATATTTAACACTATCAACTTCATTGATCTAGTTTTTGGCAGTGCATACAGTATATAAGACGCACACTATTTTAACTTAAAGTGCCTGCCTTAAGGCTTTGATACACGATCATCATTAAAAAATGATCATTGAAATAAAAAATGAAGAAAAAACAGCCTTTCATTGACAATGATCATTGAAAAAAAAAGTTTACTCGTTGAACTTTTATCATTGCCAATGAAGAGATTTCTATTCAAATTTTAGAGACGCTATTGTTTCAAATGTCGCCTTAAACAAATGTAGAATATGACAGGCAGTGGTGTATCCTTGTGTAGCCCGAAAGCAAGTTCGGTCGTCCAGCGTCATTTCTCGCAAACGACAAGAGCGATATAATTTTCACAACCTTGGGGCGCTCTCTTTGTTTTGGTGCTCATATAAAGCTACACTCTTTCCTTGAACCTGTTTTTAATAATATTAACAGTTTGATTATTGCTGATTATTCTAAAATATTTATAACATTGTTTTTGTTTGAAAGTATATAATATAAAAGTTTGCATTTTAATATTCATGTTTAAAAATCTTACTCTGCATGCTTTAATTCCAACAAGTGATAACATTTAAATAATAACATAATAATTAGAGACTGAGAGACTGTTAATAACATTATTTTTATCACTTAATATATTATAGACTCTGACGTTTTTTTATTAAGAAACCCTTGCATTGATTTCAATTAAATCGATTTCAATGAGACAATGAAACAACGTCTGTTGGTACCACAAAATATTTACATCTCCTGAAAGGGACTGCAACATTTTGACTTCCTCAAGCAAATAAAAGTAAAATTAGGTAGTTCAAACAACAACGTTCTTTTAAGTATAGTTGATAAAATTGATCTATCTGAATGCATAAGGCAATATTTTCGAAAACTTCATTTTTTAACTGGTCTTCCTGTCGGTCGACTGAATGCTCAAAAAAAGAAAGTTTTGGTCACATTGTACCGTCAGACGACCATGAAGATACACCACTGACAGGAATAGTAAGTCAAGATCATCATAAATACTATTTACCTTATCCTCATTGAAAAAGTATTTATATCTTTGTCTAATTGGTCAACTAAAGCTATAGTTTGAATGATCATGTTATCAACACGATGCACGTTGAACTTCACTTTAGCACGTGAATAACTGTGACCTAAACCAAGCTGCGCTTTACCAGATGTCTCGGCAGTTAATCCTAAAAAAAATCCACCCAATTATTCAAATTATATGCAGTCATGACGGGATTAATAAAGAAGCATTAGGATATTGATACATCCATAAGACTTTTTATAAAACCTAAATTATATTTCTTTATTATGCCCTAGCAGAAAAGGATATATATATATACCTTGAATTAGTTTATGGAAATGGTATCTGACGCCACGGATAATCTCTGAAACAGCTGTTCCAAATTCACAAAATATTTCACAACTTTCTTGAATGGCAGCACCTAATTTGGCATCCCCAATACCCAAAGCGACTTTGGTTTTTTTCTTGCCGGTTGGTATATTACTATCCAAAAAATTCTTTAAATCCTCATGTACCACCCCTAAGACATTAAAATGAAGCATTTAAGGTAGAGATACATAACACCAAGTTTAGTATAAATTTGAAAAAGCTATACATACAAATAAACTGCAGTTATCACAAAGATATCAGTCTCTCATACTTTAATGTCGCTTTCACATAACTTATTTGGACAATTAAATATAAAATTTGATATATTCATACCTTCAGATATACTATTGATATTTTCCAAAGCATTTGCAGCACTTTTGAAAGGACTGAAAGCAACTAGTTTGACTATCCTACCAAACCTTTCTAAATCTAAAACAGCTTCTTGAACTTGCGGCAGTAAAGCACCTATTTCTTCATTGGAAGTTACCTTGAAAGCTGCATAACCCGCAGCATGCTCAAATAACACATACAAAACCATGCCTGCTTTAAAATATTGATTTTTTACTTGTATAGCTAAACACAAAACCATAGTATATATAATATTTTTTTAAAGTTTGACATTCCAAATGGCTTGAGGGTGAACATATTTTTAACCTATCCAAATAGATCATTTTAAACCAAAACTGGGAAATGGCAAATATAAACGTAAACCAGTAGATTCGATATCACAAAAATTAATTTAAAAAAATGCTACTATTTTCAAGGGAACTTATAAAGTAATTCTGAGGTGTTGAGAATAGATGGTGTTTTACGACTTTAACAGGTCGATGAAATCACATGATGATCAACAAAAAATCAGATTTGAAAATCCTTCACTTCAAGATACCAAAAACTTGTCCCTCCTTTAGAATTTGTTAGATATAGTCAAGCATAAGTTGCAAAATACTAGCTAAATAGATACATCATAAAATCAAAACTAAAGTCTAAACTATGTCAAAAATTACTCAGCAGGGTGATGGGGATCATTATATACGAATTACAAAGTGTATATATACACTTTCAAGACCAGTCAAACATAAAAACATTTAATACTAAAACATTCTACTAAGACATTCTAATTAATCTACTATCGACTTTTCTTAACTTCTCTTTAGAGTAGGCTTTCTTTATAAAAAAAACAAAAGCTACCTAGCTAAACCAAATACACCAACTTTGAAACGCAAGATTAGTTAACTGTTAACTTAATTCAAATAACTTATAACAAAATAATTTAACAATACTAAAATTGGAAGGAAAGAGAGAAATGGTGAAAGTGAAGTTTTCTTTTCGCTCGCTCATAAACATGTTTTTCCCCTCGTGCACGTTGTTGAGTGACGTAAATGAGGGCTGGAGATAATACAGGTTTGAAGATTATTCCGAAACGGAATATAAAAAATAAATACGCCAACAAAAATCGACGAAACTCAGCATCTTTTTTTATTCTTTCCTTGGTAAGTAAGCATGAAGAAGCTATAAAATATTCTTTAAATAAGTAACTAATTATCATTTCTGATCTCAAATGTTACACAAACATAGGCTGTCATTCCAAAAAAGCAGTTGTGCTAACTACTTTTCCATCAGATGAAAAAAATGTAGCTATTAAAAAGAAATGTTTTTATTGAAATGGAAAACATATTCGGACAAAAGTAGCCAGATATACTCCCTAAAATAGCTATTACAATATGTTATTTTAAGCTAGTGACGCGCTTTAGGCAAATTCAAATTCAAATCGGTAAATTCCCGTGCCGCAATGAAGCGCTGTAAGATATTTTTGATAAGTAAAAATTGGCCGAAACTGGGCTAACCAGGACAAAAGCAAAGTCTTTGGTAGCACTGTAGCACCGTACGATGTATGTAAAGCATAATCTTTCATTTGATTTCTAGAGTATGGATGTGGATTTCATTGGTTAAATATTTATCTATATATACATCTAGAAAAAACAGTGATGTACAATTACAGAGAATGGACTTATAGAGTTCCTAATGAGTAGTTGTTAAACTACCCAATTATTAAAAAGAAAATGGCCAGATCAGCTTTTTTTTTTTGCTTGATAAAATTTGCTGTTATAACAAAGTTATATGTATATTGAAAATGAAAGCATGGAAAGCAGTTACAACAAACGTGTAAACTTAAATAATAATAAAAATAAAATAACCTATTATTATTTTTTACATTTTATAATGATCACAAGGGACCTAACTTAATGATTGTTATGACATTAAAAATAAAAATTGTTTCTTCTTTATCTTTTTCTCTAGAGATTTATTCATTATTTATTATTTTAAAGATAAAATAAATAACGGGGTTAGTTTTCTTAAGAAGTTCTTTATTGCTTTTTTATGACGTGAATCCAAAAGGAAAGTTTGTTAAATTCTATCAAATAATTTTTAGTCTTTCTATTCTCCATGCTTTCAATGTTAATCAATGAAATAATTTATTTTATATCAAATAATCTATGTGTTTTATAACACCCGTCGCCGAATTAAATCTATAAACAAAAGAAAGAACGAATTAACAATGCTTCTTTAGAATGCGTACACACACACACACACGGACAAAATCCAGTTTACGGCTATTATTATATAGACTATCAATATCAATTAAAACAATCTATAAATTAATCAACTTAAATTTAAATTAATCAACTAATAATTTACAAGGTAATTATAATAATTGATGATAGATATAATCACTTTACTTTTTAGATATTTGGCTTAAAAGGGATTCCAAGGTGTTAAAACATATTTGTTTCAGATCAACCAAAACTTAAATCAACACTTTATTTTCATGAAAAAGCTCTTTTCGTTCTCAAAATATCTTAAGTTAACCCTATACCGTATGAGGTTAAAAATGGTTTTGAAAGATATGGTTATTAAGAAAGTTGTAGGGAATTTTTTTATTTTATTCATTTAGGCCATAAATAATTGTTTTTTGGAATTTCAGGAGCTCATTTTGTGGCACCGTTGAAAAATTAACAGACAATTTTAAATTTCACCATTTCGCCAAATAAAGTTTAAAAAAGCCACAAATTTTGAGATTAATGGCACCAAGATTAACTGTTTTATTAAACTTTGAACAACCACCAGCCCAATTTTACAAATTTGAATAAGATATCTTGAGAACGAAGAGATTTTTCAATGAAATATAAAGGATTGATCTAAGTTTTTAAAGACCCTTCAATCAGAGACAAACATGTCCTTACACTTTTGAATACCTTGAATGAATTTTTTATTATGAATTGTATTTTTAATTTTGATTGGTGAATTTTTTTATTCCAGATGAAATCTAAGTTTACCTTTGTTTGTTGAGATTTTTCAATGGAACATGGGTATCTAAACTTTTATTTATTTTTTAAAAATTCTGAATAAATAAATCTGAATAAAAATTGAAACTAATGTATTGTTAAACTTGACTGACAAATGAAAAAGCGTAGGTATTACGACCGATAGTCAATAATGGATAACACTAATAAACAGTCTGTAGCTGTAAATAAATGTATCCTGTAAAATCGTTTAGGTAAAAATGTGTTTAATACAGTTAAATGTATCCAAGAGGTCAGTAGCAAATATGTAAACCCAGTAAAAAAAATTTTGTTTATATTTTAATAGTAACTTTGTTGTTTTGACAAAATCTATTTCACAGATAGTTGAAAAATATCTAGATACATAGTCCATTAAACACAATCAGGTATCGTTTCATATTTTCTTATTTGTCAGACTCGAATAACCCACGTCTTAATTTATTTCTAATGGGCGAGGTGAATAACATCCTCTATTGTTTTGTTTCAATTATGCACAACGAACTTTCACCTCAGGAATCTAATCATTTT
>JAUELD010044609.1:0-11293 GCA_031471615.1 Aglantha digitale
TATTACTGGATAAGGTTTTGCAGATATTTATAAGGTATAAGCGATCTCTTATCCACATTCATTCATCCTATTTTAACAATTTATAATATTTATTGACGATATTATTAAGTCACTATTTTAACTTAAATTTTTTATACATAGCATAGTTTTATTTATACATAGTTTTTATACATAGTTTTATACATAGCATAGTTTTATACATAGTTTTAAACCCTAATTTATTTTCATACATTCGGTCTTGATAGGCCATCTATATATTGTGCCTTTTTTTGCTTCATTTTATTGATAATATATGTATTTTAACCGAATTCAAATAAAGAAATAATAAATAAATAATTTTAAATTTCTGAGTTGTTTACTTGAATATAAGATAAAACTTGTATGAATTGAAATGTAATACATTCAAAAAAATGTAAAAGTATTAAATTTTTCTGATTGCGTGTGTTTTTAGTTTATTCTGCTACCTGGCATAAAACGAAGAAACCATTATTCGGAAACCATTATTCGGAAACAAACTGAATAAAACCAATGTTTTCTACAAACAAGAAAAACAAAAAGATTTTGTTGACCAAAATATATGTTAAAAGAACTAACCTTACTAATGATCTCAGACAGGTTTCGCAGCGACTGTTTGATAGGATATTTTGCAGAATCCCAGTTAAATTTTACCAAATACAAAGCAGGATCCACTATGGAATAAAGATTAACATAAACTCGAAATTCGGAGAAAACAAATCAAAACACATCTACTAAAACTATAGCGAGATTACAACTTAAGTTATATTTAAGAATCAATCTGTCTATTTCTTATATCAAGCATGGAGAAATTATACTGTATATTTTCTCTACAATACTATATACTTACTTTGATTCACCTGTAGATTTTCTAAGACTTTATCCTGCTTTTCTTCTAAAACTTCGGCAAAATAATGGGCAACTTTCCTAACAACACTAAAAAATACAATACCATCAAACTGTAAATAGGAGTTACAAAGATTACTTGAGTTTTAAAACCCTTTTAAACCCTCGTAAATGTTTTGTCTTGTAATTAACCGTAACCATCTGAGAACAAAAATATTTTTTCTTTGAAATAAAAAACAATTTTCATATCTTCATATCAAGTTCTTTAATGACATCGGACATTACCCAATCAAAATCAGATGTCAGGACAAATTTAATCTTAATCTGAAAGTTTGTATGATACATTTTAGTCTGATTAAATCATCAATCTTCTACTAAAATGCATGTTCAGGAAGACATTTTATCATTAAGGTATTTTGAGGCATTATGCTGTGCAAAGGTTTAAATACAGTATACCTTTCGACAATATTATCTAGCTTTCCCAAATCATCTGATAGACCGACCAACGTATCCAAGGTGCCAACCTTCAAGCATAGAATAAGAGATATGAAAAACAGAGGTAAAAAAAAAATATTTTATAATTGAAACTAGTTATAATTTTATTTTATAAAGAGCTTTGAATCACACTCTGTAACTTTTAGGGCAACAACATTACGGTATGACCTGCCTGCTGCTAACGCAAAGAAGTAAAATTTTGAAAAGATTCATTTTTGGTGACCTAGAAAAATTACCACTCAGGTATTTTAGTATGTCCAACTGTAATTACTTTATGCCTTTCAAATAAAAAAAAAGCTTCAAATTGTGGTAATAATATTTAAAATATGTTGGACTCCAAGACAGTGGGTTTAACTTTATTAGCAGTTTAAAACGTAATGATTAATAAGAGAAAACAAAAAGCTATGAATTATACCTTTAATTCTGGAATATTAAATTTATAATTTAATGACAATTTTTCAGTTTTAGCACGACAAGATTCCCATGTCTGTGTAGGGGTTTTCTCACCAGGTGCAGCAACCAACCAAAATTCGTTAATAGACATGTTATTTCTCTGTAATAACAAAAACAAATTTATACATTGTTATAATAATTGACTAGACATTTTAAGATTTTCCAGGATCTGTCTACACCCTGCAATAACTCAAATAAAAAAAAAATCAACTTAAATGAAATAAAAAAACAAAACAAAAGGAGATTTCTAAGTTTATATATATTTTTATAGATGTTTATACAACATCTCAAAAAGTAGAATATGAATAAATATTACAGTAATTTCATTTTGGAAAAACATTTATTTAAGGCATATAGTTTTACTCTGGAATGAAGGAATGTTATGAAGTTGAATAATAAAGTTTTTAAGCATGTAACATTTTCCGCTGAATTACTAATCGTGTATTCACTGCTGGTTACTTTATTCATGCTTTGTTCAATTTGACAAATTTTTACGATATATATGTCTATTTCCAAATTATTCTAGCACCCTAGGTTTATAACTAACTCCTTTCAAATTTTTAGAGTGCTTATCATAGTTGTTCTGTATTTTAGAGTGCCAAATGAGGTTTCTAAAGTTAAAATGGCCCTTCTTAAAGCCAAATATTTGCAAGTCTTGCAATAACACATGGTTTATAGTATCACTTTGAGAAAGCAAACATAAATGTGAATTTAATTTCATATCGTCTTTTCTTTTCCAATAATTAAAATAAAAATTCTGCACCCAACTTTTGTGGTTTCTTCATGTAGATAATTGTCGCTTTATTATATATATATAGAAAAATATTCCTTTGTTATCAAGATATATCAATAATAATTTTGCCGTCTTGATACATTTTACACGTATGACTACAAAAGTTTATTCTTGATTATTCTAGTTAGGTTTGAGTTGACCTTCAAAGTAATAGAGATAATACACGAGAAACATTTTATTCCTATTCCGAAAAATCGTGTATGCGCATCTTTAAAAATGATGAAACTAATAATGGTAGAACTTTTGTAGGTAAACAAAAAGCTTTTGTAACCCACCTACCTGAAAGAGCTGCATAAAAAATACATTTATTAAAATAGAACCGCTTTTTTGAAACAAACTATTTTATGAACATGTGCCACTGTGCTGTAACAAACTGTAGTATGCAAGAAACAAAATAGAAACATCTATAGAAATATATAGAAAAAAAAACATGGAGAACTTAAATACAGCTGAAAAGGCCTTCATCACAAAATTAGATATCTACATAGCTTGTTATTTCCCTCATTAATCAATGCAAAATTTATTAAAAAGGATTACAAGCAGTCAGTTCTTCTTATGTCTATCAGATAATAGTGTCTCTTGTTTTTAACTCATTAACTCATAACATTCAGAACTCTAAAAAGACAATTATAATAATAAAGGATACTTACAATGAAAGATTTAGAAAAGATAGATATCTTTTTCTTTCTCCTCAAGTTCTTTAAGCAAATTGTGCTCACACTTTTTCTTTGCTTTAAATCACAACTCAGCTTGTTCCACAGTGCAGGGGCTGTGAAAAACAAAGCCTTCTTACCAAAGTTTGCTTTAACAGAAGGCAGTTTTAGTTTTAAGACATAAACATTTGATATCTGGTTTACTCTGTCATTCACAGGTAACCAGTTTATTTCCTAAAACTGAGTTTCTCCTATGTGTGACCTATTATCTAGCTGAAGACAAAACCTAATACACTTATTTTGCATGATTTATATCTTTTTTAATAATTTTTTTTTGAGGTTTGGGTACCAAACATTTTTTACAAGTTATAATAAAAGAGCATTCAACTTACATTTTTCCTGAAATGTATGTATAGAAATGATTTGATAAATAATAGTCACAAAAATGATATCTTCGTCCTTTAAAACTTGCCTAATTTGCCAAATGGCAGCTTTTACCCAAGAA
This sequence comes from Aglantha digitale, assembly GCA_031471615.1. Classification (NCBI taxonomy): domain Eukaryota; kingdom Metazoa; phylum Cnidaria; class Hydrozoa; order Trachymedusae; family Rhopalonematidae; genus Aglantha; species Aglantha digitale. The sequence goes on from JAUELD010044609.1 coordinate 3,761, forward strand.
GGACATATTATTACTGCAAACATAGGTATACTTTAATGCTAATGATGCTGATGCTCAGCAAAAGGTCTCTATGGATAGCACAGACTGTGCGCACAAGATTTAAAAATGGATCTGATATTTTGTGTAGGTTGTTTTGAGGATTAAACTTGATCTGAACATGCATTATTTACAGTTTTCTACTGTACTTGTTCCTGTGGTGGTATACCAGGCAATATATCTATATAATACTCTAGCTACGTAACGATTCTAGCTATTCTAGAATAAGGTTTATAACAAAATAATAATGAATGAACTAGTGAAAACTATATCAACATTAAATAATGTTATACTTTAATTTCAATAAAAACAAAATGCATCGAAAGAAAAACAGTGCATGTCAAAAAATACATAACCAAAATCGATTTGAATCGCTATCTAGAAAACTTACAGAATATTAGTTGCGTCATGAACTGCTTTTTTTGAAGGCCGGCTTACACTTGAAATTTTATAATTATTTTTTTTCGTTACAGAACTCATGAGTAGAGATAATGGTTTTCTTTGCTGCAATTTTTTCAAAAATACATACTAATCGACTTATTTCATTGTTCCTCATTTTCTTTTTTCTAAAATATTCAACTTGGTTTTAATTTGCAAATATTGGCGCAGCATACATTTTACATCAAGTCTAGAAGGCATTGCGGTAAAATTGAGGTATAACATTGCGGACTCATGACAAATTTTTTACGAGTCAATGTTTGCGAAATGGATTCGGTTGAAATACTTTCGCATTTTATATTCCAGCTGTAAAAAGCATGTCGATGCTTTTGATTATTGAGTGTTCTTATTAAAAGTTTCTTTTCGCGCCACAAATGACGTTTCTTAATTAATATTTTTCAGCCTTTATCTAAAATTTAAGAATTAGATTTCTTTATCCACTTTACATCTCAGTTTTTGATGAATGATAATTACTTTCAAAGATTTTGTCATATTCATTGACTAGAAGGTCGTATTATAAAAAACTATGAAATAACCCGGTTTGGGTTTCGGAACAGGGACAAGCGGGTTCTTTTGATCTAAATTCTTTCAAACAAGAAAAGAATAATCTTGAATCTTGTCAATAAATTTTAATGCGCCTAACCACTGACTAGTTATAAAAAACATTAATAATAATTTACGAGCACTTAAAATATACTTTGATATGCATATATGTAATCATATAGTTGTTGAATATTAAATATATATTTATATATATATATGTTTAGAATTCGCTAAAAAATGCATTACGGGAAATATAAAAAGGACAATATATATTGCGATTCCATATAAGCTGTACTCGAAAAATTATGTACTAAACAGCTTTCCGCTCCTGTTATGGCTACTAAAATGAACATTATAAATTCAATTATTGGTAGTATCAGCTTTTTGATCATTATCTAATGACGTATTTTAGTTTGTGTTTATAACCACGGACGAAATATGCTTGATTCTTAAGTTGACATATGAATTTCATCCCTCTATTTAACATATGTTTTTCATTTAAAAACTCAAGTTTATATTCTTTATTTTTTATTGTTTGGGGGTTTCCAGGGGGCAATTGTCTAAGGGACAACTTATAGAAGTGCAAAAAATCGTTACACTGTTAATATAACGTAACGTAAGATGACGCAAAATATTTTCAATTTTCAATGTCGTTCGCAATATGTAAACCTACCCTAACTGTAACATATAATTTAAATCAATGATCCGATTTTTACTCAAACTTTCGGTTCATTTTCTTACAAAGTTGCTGACAATGCACGTTTTTAAAAATTTTAAATTACAAATATATCAAAAATGTTTCAGCAAAGAATCGTCTGGTTATATTCATGCAAGAAGTTCTAATTTCATAATGGAAAATATATGAACAGAAATAGCTTATGTTTGTTTACTATAATGAGTTACTAATTACGTAATGGTCTTACTATCACGCACGCAATGATATATCTACCACTTAATGGTATATTTCTGCCCATGAACATGAGGTAGAGTTTATTGGTAAATAAGTATAGCGTAAAGAAGGAAATAATCTTCCGTGAAAAAGTCCTAACATAGTAAGAAATTTAATTTAAATAAAGCATTTTTGGCGTGTTTACATAAATACACCGTTCTCGGGTAAAGTGGGGCAAGTTTTAATGGCGAATATGCTATTTTCGTGCTATAAGGAAATCAAATGACGAGATAATTTCAAGAAGTTTTAGTGGAAGTGTAAACTTTATTTTGGATTTACTTCAAAATGGGTTTTTTGAGAAAGTACATATAATTTAGCATCGTGCCATTGGAAAACCGTACGACGTTTAAAATTAGAGTTTGTCTTAAAACAACTGAGCGTCTGCGACGACAGGACAAACCTTGGTTAATGTTATGCTTAGGATCATTGAATGCAGATGCAACATTAAAATCAGGATATAATGTTTTTTTAATCTTTTAAGATTAATTTATCTCAAAATCCTTGTTTTTTTAATTTTTTTTTTCTTTTTTTTTTTGCTATATAAATTACAACAATAATTCAACGTTCGAATTACATATTTCGAACTCGATTTTCGAATGAACTATGTATCTAATATTTTTCTGTTTTCTTTTTCTAGTAATTAAAAGAACATGTGATAAATTATCAAGTCGTCCATCATGAAATCAAGCAAGGTTACATGGATTAAGATTTCAGGGATACAGGTATTGGATCAAAGAAATATTTGGTAATGAATTTCCTATTTTACTAGGGCGGTTAAAAATACAATGAAAAATATTCAGAATACAAAATTTAAAAAAATACAAAAAAGATAAACTTTACTAAATAAGATATGGATAGTTAGTTCTAGAGGAGCTGAAGGCTTCATTTTCAATAATTTGGTAGCAACGAAAAACGGAGTCAAAACCTATAAATAGCAGAGAAATATTTTAGTGGTTTTGCTAATAATTCCCCAAAAAACTGTAAAACATTAAGTATTATCAAAGTTACATACAAGGTGCCTTGACGTATTACTTATACTCTTATGTTGGAAAGACAGTTCATATAGTGAAAGTTCAGTTGATCGTAACTCAACAAAATATTGTAAACAATTATTGGTTATATTCAAAGTATTTTGAGAGATAAGAGAATAACAACATACTTGACTTTGGCTCGAGTCTTTTTCATACTCATAAGCCAAATCTTGACTGAAGAAGTTTACAAACACTATACAAAATAATACATAATACATACACAATAATACATGCAATATGGAAAGTATATAAATAATATGTAAAATAAACATGTAGGTATAGCTTGTTTATGCATTTGTGTAAGTATGTAAAAGATGCAATATAAACGTTAAATATGAAACACACTGTGAGAAAGAAACTATAACAATTGAACACTGCAGTACGGCGTAATATTTCACCAATAACTTGACTGTGGTATAAAACAATATTTTATTCTTACTTCTACTGCTATTGCTTTGCCAATACCATCTGTTGCACCAGTTACAACTTGAACAAAATAAATAAAAAGTGCAGTGAAAAACAATCATTTCAGAGAAAGGAAAAACATGTTAAATGTTTATGTTAAATTTGGAAGAATTGAACAGCATAATTATGTCGAAGAACTGTTTGACTGCAAACAAACATTTAAGCAGAAACAATCCATAACATTTTGGTAAAGTTTTATAATGTTTTCTTGCTCTAAAAAAAGTAAAGTACGTCACAGCAAGACTATGGAAATACTAGTCAAGGAATCATGTGTCAAACAGCAGTTTATAAAATGCTATATAAAAATATATAGTCATAATAAGTCAACTATTTCAACAACATTGCAGCATCATATAAATGTGTATTATTTAAGCAAGGAAATGATAAAAACAGCAAGGAAAGATGAAAAGTAAAAAACAAAATGATTGAATAATTTCATTTGGTGTTTTTGAATTAGGTAAAATTTGTTTCTATTATTTATAGTATTAATTTCATTCAAAATTACAATTTTTCAAATATATAATAGTAAAAATTTGGTAGAGTGATAGCACTAGAATTGTGTGCCATGGTTCAAATCCCATCTAGTTCGAAATTTAATTTCAAATGTAGGTCCTTGCGAGAGTTCGCTTTAGAGTAACCTTACTTCATTTTATAAACTGTATTTTACAAAAAAACAATTCTATCTTTACAAACAATTAAAAACAACAAAACCTCAATTTGTATAAATATCAACAATTGTTTCGTGACATTCTCGAAAATCCATATCACAAAATCCTATTGCTGTACGTCCTTTTGGGGACTTAAAATAATTTAAACCTCGCCCAATCTTTATAATCCATCCATTATTAAAAATAATTTCCCGATCATGAAGAGTTTCTGAATATTCAATGTTTAATGTAACACCATAATATTTTAAACTTGTTGCTAAATCATTTAACTTTTTGAATTGCTCTTCCGAATTTGAATCGTCCCTTCCTAAATAGAAAAAAATAAGACCTTAATTTTAGTATCTGCTGCCAATAAATCTATCAATCAATCTAGCGGGTTGAATATTCTTGATACTTTCTGAAACGAATTGTGCAAAGAATCTGATTTATTTAGACTAGTACTTTTGGGCAGAACAGAGGATACAAAGTTTGTTTTTGGTCTATCATTTTTAGTTTAATTGATCTTTATAAATATGACCAAAATGATGCAATATCAATAATATATTAATATAATATAAATATTAAATATTAATTTGATGCACCTATACATCTTGTTACTACATTTTAAGAAAACAGAGATTGGCACTCCCAACAATAGCTCTAGTTTACCCTTAAAAGCACCACTAAAACAATTCAATGAAAATTAAGACTTGATTATAAATATCCTACTACTTAAATTGATAAAAAAAAGAAAACCTATCTGAACAAAAGGCAATAATTGTTGTAATGTTACGCCACTTATTTTCTCCAAACACTACCGAAACATGAAGTGAAATTTATTTGCTAAAGTTATAACTACACTTGAAGAAATGCAAAAAAACAACCTTACCTGTTATTAGTTCAATTTTCTTTAAACCTTTTGCTTTACGTAATAATAATTCAGAAAATCGTAGAAAGTTTAATATTTGATGATGAGAGCGAATATAAGCATCGAAAATTCGAACTTCGGTCAGCGCTTCATCTATATACTTGCAAAACAATGACGAATAACTGCATTCAAGTTGATTGTTTTTAATTTCAATTCTTTCGTGAAATTTACCTACTTTTTTTTGTTCTTGGATGAATAATTTAAGTTCTTCAGCACGTTTCATGTAGGAGGAAACTTTTTGACGTATTTGTTTCTTTGCAGAATCATCAGTAATAATTTGCAGTGATTTTATTAAAAGTTCGATTCCTTCTTCATAACACACTTTTGCCTCGCAAAAGCTTTGCTTGTTATCTAGTTCTACAGCCCTTTTTAACATTTGAGTTGCCGCATCCATTGGGTATAATATATAAGATGATTTTTACTACAACAGATTTACTGAGACAAGCAAATTACATAAACATTTACAAGAGCAAAAAATTATTTTTCATTTAAAACCTTTTTTATCTGTTCACAAAGTTTGGCAAAAACAACATGCCCTTTCCAGTTGAAAATTGATAAAATATTGAGGTATATGTTACATTTTATTATTTCTAAAAGAAAATAATATGTTATTATATCTATCTGACAACAAAGCAAATAAATATTAAGAAATATTTCACGGATAGCATCTTCATATTTATTTGTGCAGCTCAGAATCAATACAAAACAAAGTATGTTTGCAACTTTTTTAAATAGTTTTAAACACATTTACTGGTTTTGCAAAACAATTCCAAACTTTCGTTCCAATTGTCGATGACAATTGGATTTGGAAGATGATTAACGTCTTGGTCTGGAACAATATGTCAATAATATATGCATATGTTAATAACTTTGAAACAGATGTAGTTTATCAGCACAAATCAAGTGTTTTTGTTACCATTTCAATAAACTTAGAATGCAATTTGAAATTGTGCAACAATTATTTCAGGATATTTGAGATAATTTGATCTTGATTTTTTAAAAACTTAATCAGAAGTACGGAAAATCGCTATACTCGTTTTAATGTCTTATATATAGTTTTTCAAGAGCTTTTCAATGATCTATGTCATTTTTTCCAAAAAAAAGTTTGAAATTTGATGATTTTTAAGTTTAGTTGAAAATATGGGGGAAAAACTATATTCTGGTCTGTAAATTACACAAAAATCTTTTAAAAAATTGGCAACATGATTTTTTTGCAAGAATATAGGCTAAATATCAAGATTCCATAAAAAAATTGCTTTTAACAGAACATGCGCACGGAATGCAGTATTTGCCGAATTCAGCCCTCACTACACTTAAAAAAGGCTTATTGTATTTTGCAAAAACTTTTCGTATTTTTTCGTATGTCTTCATAAATGGTTTCAAACAATAGCTAGAAACACATGAAGTTAATGAAATTATATACATCAAGTTCACTTGATGCAATATATTTTGTTTTGAAAGCACATAAATATTATTGTTGAACACCCTAAGATGAAACTAGTGCACCATAAGATGAAACTAGTGCACCTTAAGGTGAAACCAGTGCACCCTAAGATGAAACTAGAGCACTAACAGATGCAACTAGTGAATTTGTTTTGGAGATTTTTCACCAAATTTGGATAAAGCAACCCCTCTTCGTTTTAACACTCAAGTACCAGAATTAAAAGAAAATTATTGGAAATCTGGGTGTATATAGCTGTTACCTATTATATTTGCATTTTCACATTTGATTTTCCAAAAAAACTTATGCAAACTTAATTTATATAAATGGTTTTTACAAATTTAAAACAGTTGGTAGTCACCTTGAAAGAGCAATTAATATATTAAAACTGATATAATAAAGCTTGCATTAAATATTTCTATATTTTCCAATACATGATTTCACAGTGTCGGGTGCGCATAACTAAACTTACGGCTTTTAAAATTGGGTGGTAACAAACGAGAATCTTGATGAAGAAAAGCGCAGGAAGGTGTTACAAATTCATTAGAAATTAGAAAAACAACATTGTAGAACTCACGAAGCAGCCATTTTTTTTTTTATGATATCTTGTTGATTCTGCGATTCTGAAAACTCAAAAAACATATTCGCACAATATTGCGGAGATGCAAAAATCTTTCATAATGAAAGACTCACCGTAAAGCCCGTAAAATATTATTTCCGTGTTTCTAAGCATATATTAAAAATTCGATTGTTATTATTTTGTTATGGTATTTTAAATGATAACCTTTATCATTTATATTAATTAGATTTATTATCAAGTATTCTTATTTCCCAACTTAATCCCCGAGGATAATTTATGAAAGCACGCTTCTTCTAATATACAGTCCTTCTGAAAATATAGTAATCATGTCTAAGCCTATTGAAGATGAAAACAAAATGTCGCTAGAAAAGCTTAAAATGTTTAACATTAATGCTCTAAAGTCATTTTTATACGTTCGGAGTAAAAGTAATGAAGGATCATTAGATGAATTAGCAGCAAGGTAATTATATAAATT